>CM077180.1:4548663-4553663 GCA_039654105.1 Coreius guichenoti | reverse complement strand
CCTAATATATTTCTTCTGAAATGATATATTATATCTCTAGGTGATTTCAGACTGGATTAGCAATAGTTATGCTACAGATGCCAGCAAAACATCTGCTGAGTTTTTGATGTTTCTTTCCACCATTAGGGTTGTTTTGCACTGAAAATCAGTCATTTTGGTGCATGTTGTAATTTGAAGGCTTAAGAACCCTAAAATCTACCTTGACTTTGTTCATATGCTTCATATGCTGGGCGTTCATCTAGAAATCCTTTGTTTCTCAGTGCTATATCATAGTGTTTTCTTTTGATTTTTTTATTTATTTTAGCGATCTGTTGAATTTCGTTTTAGCCTGTCATTAGATTTGGGCTCAGTTCTTAAAAGCTTGAATTGTGAGCTTGACCCTTGGCTTTCTAATTGATAGTGAAAATGGAACTGGCTCAAGTCTGATTTATTATAACACATTCCATGTGGGGGAAAAACTTGATGCAAGAAAAAGGACCATACTGAGAAAAAAGCATTTGACCCGTTTTATTTGATAAAAAATACTGCAAGCTAAAAACAACCTAACATTTTCTTGGTGCACACACAAAAAAAAAAAACGCCAGCATTTTTGGAAAACACTATAATTCATCTTCAATTAAATTTGGTCTGAGTAAAATGCTTGTTTCTTATTGCTTATTTCTCTTTGCTCATTTAATATGATTTGAGCATAGAGAGAAAATGTTTTATGATTAAAAATGTATCTATTTAGAGATGTGTTTGGATGCTTTTTTTTTTTTTTTGGCACATTAGTGGATTTTAATTTTAGAGATGTAATTTTTGCCCTGCAATGCCACTGTAAGGTAACTAATATCATCTGAAATTCAGTGGAAATTGTCATATTGCTCATACTCAGTGCTTTGCTCTGCCTGCTTATTTCATCTTCTGATTTTGTAGCCTAGTAGAAGCATATCTTAGATATTTTATATTTTTTCTTCCCTAAAATGCTTTGTTAAAGATCAGTGTTTATTATTATTCTTCCATCAGTATATAGCAGTACATTAGATGTATTTTAATCAGGTGAACACTGAAGTCCAGCAAAAATACTTGAATGTCACAGACAGTGTTGTAACGTCTTGAATACTGAGCTTCACAGAGGACCGAGGACTTTTATTTTGGAACATACCTTACAATGACGTGTTTTTATAAGCAGGAACTATCAGACGTCATCAGATGTGAATAACGTTTTATTTTCAGATTATAATATCAATAAAAGAACGTCCAGAAGTTTCTTTTACATTTTAACATTCCAGATGAATAAAGCTCTTCCCATTCTGTGACCTGTGCCTTTATTTATGTGTCATTCGGTGTCATTATATCGAAAATGCTTCACACTGTCATCATGTGATGTTTATCAACTTCCCGACTCTTATTTCTTTGTCACGTTTCATTTCATTTTATTGCAGAATATTAACACAAGTGCTGTGTGAAGGAAATAAAGATATCAAAACAAATGTCACTAAAATTTACCGTACGAAATAAAAACAGAAAATCTTGACGATAGATAAAAGAAGATACATTTAATGGAAAAAAACAACAATAAGAGCAAAACGAAAGGGAAAAAATATTAATATTATTTGTGGACCATTACGTTACATTATAATAAAAAGTAAAATAAATGGCGAAATAAAGTGCATTTCTCACATTTTCTTATTTCTGTAAATTTCTGTTTATTAATATAATAATTCACTACAATAATTTAAAGGGTTACCCAAAAATGAAAATTCTGTCATTAATTACTCGCCCTCATGTCGTTTCAAACCCGTAAGACTTTCGTTCATCTTCGGAACACAAATGAAGATCTTTTTAATGAAATCCGAGAGATAAAAACACAATTTACCACTTTATTTACAAAATATGAATCTCCGCATGTTCACGAGAGCACCAGGGCGCATGCGTGTTGTGTTGACACGAAAGCAGATGTTGTTACGTGGTGATTAATATTTTGTAAATAAAGTGGTCAGTTGTGTTTTTTTTTTTTTTTTTTTGGTTTGTTTTGTGCAAACATAGCATTTGTGTGATGTCTTTACTAGCTTTCTGGGGCTTGAAAGTGGTAGTTGCGTAGCTGTCAATGGAGGGACAGAAAGCTTTCATATTTCATTAAAAAGATTTTCTTTTGTGTTCCGAAGATGAATGAAAGTCTTATGGGTTTGTTTGGAACGACATGATGGTGTGTAATTAATGACAGAAGTTTTCTTTTTTGGTGAACTATATCCCTTTAATAAAACGTTTTGCTTTGTGGAGCACGTTTAATATTAACATGAATTACGTGAATTATATGATTAAAGTAAAAGGCAATAGATACAAACAAACAAACAAACAAACAAACAAAACAATTAAAAAATAAATATTCCGAGCTTTTTTTTCTCTCACGACCTCCGTGTGACGTAACTGTATTGAATATAACTACATTTCCCATGGTTCATTTCGCGTCCACATGATGACGCCTGATAAACCGTAATAGGATGTTAGATGATTTTATCCGCGTGTAGAGGGACACAGTGACCCTGGACTAAATCGGGGTGAATTTATTTCTGATATTTTAGTTTTTGTGGTGATTTCTGCGGCCGATGGGGGCCGGTGACAGCAGGAGCAGGTCTGTGTCATACGGACTGGACGAACAGGACAATGTCACGGTCCTGCAGGGAGTTAAGGTGACACCACAACATCATCATTGCAAACACAGAATTAGAGTGTAATGATGTCCTGTATATACTGTTATAGCATTATATGACTTTAATGGGATATGTGCTTTTATAAACAGAAGACTGTTGTAACTGTTCTTATTGTCCTCTTCTGAACTTCAGTGTCACCGAGATAGTGAAAGTGTTAGTTGATTTGTTAGCGTTTCATTGGGTGCATTGATTCATATCATATGTAAAGTATTGTGCTCATGTTAATCCTCAGTGCTGTATATCATAGTTGTGCTGTGAAATAGAAACATGTACAGTTATTTTATCTGCTCTCACTCAAGGTCAAAGACACAAAACAGTAAGATAAGACTGATCTGTGAACAGTGAGAGAGGTGTGTGTGTATGTGTGTGTGAGTGAGTGTTTCTTCACAACTGATCAATGATGTAGTAGTGGAACAGAGCCAATTGTATGGAAGCCCATTTCTGGCACATAACATAGGATAAAACATGTTTTGGTAAATCATAATTATGACATAAAAGTCTAAATTGTGTATTTACTAATTAAATATTTACTTAACACAGTATCTATCTAGCCAAAAGCATACTTGAGTGAAAGTTTTAAATACACACAATTGTATTTAAAGAGATATTTAGATTAGAGCATTATGATATTTTGTATGTGTGCTCTCAGCTGTCCGGTGACGTTCTTCAGCGGATGCGGGAGTCGGGATCTTCTCCAGAGAAACCCGCTTCACCCAAACCTGAGAGTGCCAAACCTGAGTCAGGTACGGGCCGCTCCTGCTCCTCTCCTGCAACACCCGCTCTCATCTCGTATCTCACTGTTATATTGATGTTTCAGGGCCTTCCAGACCTTCTGCAGCAGAGACAGCGGAGGAGCGCAGGAGACGGTATATATACATTTATATTCATCATTATTTCTAAAGACGACTGCTGCCGTAATATATACTGCATCTCTGCTAAAAATCAGTAAATCATGTGTTTAATCTCCTGACCTGTCAAAGAGCACGTCTTTTATTAATAGTTTTTCTTTTTCGTCAGTGAATCTTGTCCTGATCATATTCTAGGTCCTTCAAAATATCAAAAGAGATTTTTATATATATATATATATATATATTATATACATATACACTCACCTAAAGGATTATTAGGAACACCATACTAATACTGTGTTTGACACCCTTTCGCCTTCAGAACTGCCTTAATTCTACGTGGCATTGATTCAACAAGGTGCTGAAAGCATTCTTTAGAAATGTTGGCCCATATTGATAGGATAGCATCTTGCAGTTGATGGAGATTTGTGGGATGCACATCCAGGGCACGAAGCTCCCGTGCCACCACATCCCAAAGATGCTCTATTGGGTTGAGATCTGGTGACTGTGGGGGCCATTTTAGTACAGTGAACTCATTGTCATGTTCAAGAAACCAATTTGAAATGATTGGAGCTTTGTGACATGGTGCATTATCCTGCTGGAAGTAGCCATCAGAGGATGGGTACATGGTGGTCATAAAGGGATGGACATGGTCAGAAACAATGCTCAGGTAGGCCGTGGCATTTAAACGATATCCAATTGGCACTAAGGGGCCTAAAGTGTGCCAAGAAAACATCCCCCACACCATTACACCACCACCACCAGCCTGCACAGTGGTAACAAGGCATGATGGCTCCATGTTCTCATTCTGTTTACACCAAATTCTGACTCTACCATCTGAATGTCTCAACAGAAATCGAGACTCATCAGACCAGGCAACATTTTTCCAGTCTTCAACTGTCCAATTTTGGTGAGCTCGTGCAAATTGTAGCCTCTTTTTCCTATTTGTAGTGGAGATGAGTGGTACCCGGTGGGGTCTTCTGCTGTTGTAGCCCATCCGCCTCAAGGTTGTGCGTGTTGTGGCTTCACAAATGCTTTGCTGCATACCTCGGCTGTAACGAGTGGTTATTTCAGTCAAAGTTGCTCTTCTATCAGCTTGAATCAGTCGGCCCATTCTCCTCTGACCTCTAGCATCAACAAGGCATTTTCGCCCACAGGACTGCCGCATACTGGATGTTTTTCCCTTTTCACACCATTCTTTGTAAACTCTAGAAATGGTTGTGCGTGAAAATCCCAGTAACTGAGCAGATTGTGAAATACTCAGACCGGCCCGTCTGGCACCAACAACCATGCCACGCTCAAAATTGCTTAAATCACCTTTCTTTCCCATTCTGACATTCAGTTTGGAGTTCAGGAGATTGTCTTGACCAGGACCACACCCCTAAATGCATTGAAGCAACTGCCATGTGATTGGTTGATTAGATAATTGCATTAATGAGAAATTGAACAGGTGTTCCTA
>CM077180.1:4486163-4543663 GCA_039654105.1 Coreius guichenoti | reverse complement strand
TGAATTTTTATAAGAAATAAAATATAACATAATAACTTTATTCTAATTGATCATATTTCTATACATTTAAATGTGAAGAACTAGGGATTTGTAGTGGTGGAAGAGGTTGTAGGTTCAAATGTTCAAAAGAAATCCAACCCCAATAAAGTTGTATAAGATTTAGAAATAAAACAAACTGTAAAATAATCAAACCTCCTGTGTTATAAGAGCAGAGCTGATGGTTAGTAGATATGGATTTGAATATGAACCTAACATGTTCATGAGCTGTTTTTTTAAATTAACATGAAGTTTTGAAGTTAAATATGACTGTATAATGGAAAGTAGTTTAGTCTGTAAGTGCTGTAACTGGAAGCTGGGAAGTTTTACACTATTTTTAATCTCTTTTTTGTCTTCACTAGTTCATTTCAAATGGCCTGTGGTTTGACAAAGTATAAATATTATGTGATCTTTCAGCTAGTATGGTCAACTGAAATTAGCCTAATGTTGTAAATGGGTCATGAATTAAAAAATCAAAATGTTCCTTTTGACATGTAAGAGATCATTGTACTATAAAAACAGCCTGTAAGTTTCAGAACTCAAAACTTCCTTGTTAGTCCAAAAACAGCTTTTATTGAAACCAAGCTCAGAAAATTGTCACATTATGACATCATAGTGCAACGAGAGACCGTCTCTGTTTATCAGTAGCCTCTTTCACACAGCAATCCCAGTAAATTACCGTAAAATTACCAGAATGACTTTACCGATAAATACACAAATATGCTGTTCACACAAGAAACGGTGTTCTGTTCTGTTTAGTTTTTTTTTTTTTTTTACCGGTAAGAGACCGCTTATACATCAGCACCAAAATACCGGTAAATTCTGTGATGTCAGTCATCGGAAGTGATCTTTAAACGCTGCACTGTTGTCTTCATCCGCCCGCATCAGGAGAATCGCTTTCTAGGGATGCACGATATTATCGGTACGACATCGGAATCGGCCGTTAAACGCTTAAAATATAAAAATCAGCATCAGCAGATATGAAAAAATTATGCCGATATGCCTTGCCGATATGCGCCTGCAATAACTCACGTGTGCAAGGAGTGCTGTAGCGATAAGATCATGTCAGCAGTGTGGTCATTCTTGAAGTGAACTTGTATGTCAATAAGCAAAAACAAGCAAATACATTGCATGTATGGTGATTTATAATGACAGTTTTGAAATGCTGCCTTGAATTTGTGAATGCGCGTACAGAAGGACATGACCGTCAACAGTGAATCCCCACTCTCTAGCACAACCACAGCCTCCACAGCAGAAGAAGCCTCCTCCAGGTCCTAGTGCCGGCCCGCTAGAATGTTCTATATATTTAGTGGGGGCGCTGTTGTTATAGTAGTAAAATGAAAAGTAGAATACACAAATAACTTGAAGTTACTTCTTTTTCTGAATAAATAAAGCAGTAATGATGTCATAAATCACAAGCATGACACTTGTAAATTAAATACTTTTATATACAGTTTATTAATCTGTAATAAGATTTTATGCAATGGATGATGAAAAATAATCCAAGGAGCTCTAAAGCTCTAGATTTTTTTTATTTGAAGCTAAAGACAGCATCAACTGAAGTCATGCCACCCCCACCCCCACAAACGTTAAATACAAAAATAAAATATTTAGGTTACAACTGCATCTGTCTGGGGTGAAAAATTACTGACTTTATTATTGTTATTTTCAGAGCTTTTAATATACTCTTATTATAAAAAGAACTTTATTAACATTTATTTATCTTTAACAAGTATCCTTTTAGTAAGGAGACCTCAGAAATCTGAAACCAGAATGAAAAAAAAAAAGTTTTTGCTCAAAATGGTGTTGTTTCCAAACAAAGGGAAAATTGCCAGAACCAATTTAGCAGTATTTTTGAAAAGGTCCTGTTCACACATGATCTCTTACTGGTAGTTTACCAGTGAAAGGGGCTAGTGACTGTGTTCTGGACTCTCGCCAAAACTCCTGTTATAATCAATGATGCTGTCTACACTCTTTTATTTACATTGTGTTTGCACTGTTAGTTATGATGAAAGCATTGGTGAGAAATCGACAAGATCACTGCGTTCATGTCTGTCCTCTGCTCAATGCTCATCTGTGCAACATTTCATGCCACGGGAGTAGATCTAAATATAATGCCATAATCAATACTTTTCATGATTAGATAATCTCGACAGCTGTAATAGTAAAAATATAGTCAAAAATTTCGAGAAAGTTCCACATGTAATACTTATTTCATATGCAAGATGTTAGCCAATCACAGCAGTGGGCGTTTACAGTCTCACAGCAGACACGCCCCTTTAAACAGAGCGTTCAAATCAGAGGCTAAAATCAGGGTAGAAAATGGCCTTTCACTTTTAAATTCTGACGGTTTTGATGTAAAAATCATACTAACATTATAAGTGCACCTCGGGAGACATTATAAAATAATACAAAAATGCAGTTCATGACCCCTTTTGTGCAGTATATGACACATTACAGTCAGGACATCACTGTGTTTCATCTCAGCTGTGAAGTTGAGCTGAGGCTGTAGATGGATCATCATTCCTGCGGCGTTTACAGCACAATGTCTGTTCAGCTGCTCTCGCTCGGAGACTTAACAGACTTAGTTACGCTTTAGCTGCGTGTGTGTGTGTCTAAACAGTTACACACAAATATAATATACACACTATCTGCATTGCTCACGTCATCTGAGCAGAAAGACATAAAATATTCCCTAAAAAAGAAAAGAAATAATGTATTCTTCCATTCAGATGTTTGGGGTCTGTAAGATTTTTGTTAATGTTTTTGAAAGAAGTATCTTCTGCTCAAAAATACAGTAATATTTTGAAATATTATTACAATTTAAAATAACTGTTTTCTATTTGAATGTATTTGAAAATATAATTTATTCCTGTGATGATGAAGCTGGATTTTCAGCAGCCTCATATTTTTGTGCAAACCATGATACATTTATTTCAGGATTTTTTTTTTTTGAAAGAATAGAAATTGAAAAAACAGCATTTATTTAAAATGGAAATTACAAATGTCTTTACTGTCACAGTATTGACAAAAATTTTACTGACCCCAAACGTTTGAATGCTTATAGACCATTAACTCTTTCCCTGCCAAACACGGAATTTTCCGTTATTTGTGAGAAAACGCTTCGCCGCCAAACACGGAATTTTCCGGGTTTCCGTGTTTTCACTGTTATAGGCTAGGGGGTGCTGTTACACATCATCTGAATGAGTACAGAATCTCCTGATCAAAACACAAGCGAAGAGGACGCAAAAAAACAAGCGATCGTATGTAAGCAGATGCATATGTAAAATAACGCGATCATCAACATTAAACAGCATATAAATCAAAACTGTCTAATGTTACTGAATGAAATGTCGACCCAGGACTGTGTCGACTGGGCTGGATAGGACTGTGCAAGCATTAGGGGTGTTGATGGACTCAATCTACTCCATCTGTGTTTGATCATCGTTCTGAATCTGATCTGGATGTAGTCTTTGACAAAAACGTGATTTTTCTCAGCTTTTTGTTCAAAATGTTTCTTTTTTTAATGAAACTTACCCATATTTAAGTGTTGATTTAAAAAGGAATGCATGAAGCTAGAATAAAACGGGTTTTTTTTTGTTTAAAAGCAGAGGGTCTGCTCTTTCTTTTGATATATTGCATGCTCAGATATTCATACAAAAAAAATATTCTATGGGCCATTACATTTTTGTGAAAATTATCAAAAACCCTGGCGGTGGCTGGCAACTTTTTTTAAAAACGCTGGTGGGGAAAGAGTTAAAGGTGCAGTGTGTGAATTTTAGCGGCATCTAGTGGTGAGGCTGTGAATTGCAATAACCCACCCTCAGCTACGGGGGCCGACACAGGACAAAAATGTCGTCGTTGGAGAGAGCAGAGAGTGACTAGCGCTCTGTAGAGAAGTTTATCCGTTTAGGGCTACTGTAGAAACATGACGGCACAAAATGGCGACTTCACTGTAAGGGGACCCGCGGTGTATGTAGATAGAAATGGCTCATTCTAAGGTAATAAAAACATAACGGTACATTATGTAAGGTCTTTATACACCACTGAAAACATAGTTATGTATATTATATTGCATTTCTGTCACTAGATCCTCATAAATACTACACACTGCACCTTTAAGTCTATTATAGAATATTAAGACGATTAAGATTCAAGATCAAGATTAAGATGTTTTGTTACATTATTTTCATGATAATTAAACCCACCTAAATTTTCATTAATGTAGTTAAAAAAAAAATCCCTTTTGTGACATTATTTTCATCACAATTAAACACTTTTCCCACCAAAATATTAATTTATGTAGTTTAAAAATTCCATTCTCATTTTGTCAAGAAAATAATTATACTTTGCATCAAGAAAAGGTCTGTTTTTAAGGTTCATTAAAATATAAAAAAGAAAAATCAACTTCTGAGTTCTAAATTTGAGCGGGTCTGTCTGTTCATCCAACCCATGGCAGATGAGGAAGTGTACAAGGAAACCTGTTTGAAAACAGTCATTCTTTGTGTAACTTCATTTGGTGATGCGCGCACACACACACACACACACACACAGTGGATGAGAAGCTTTACTTACACAGACACACACTCCATCCCTGAAATCTGTTTTCTTTGTAACTCTCTCTCCTGCGTTATTGAGGTGAGACCTTTTAATCGGCTCTCGTCTGTCATGTGTGCGTTTCACAGCTGCAGTCTCTGTGTGTGTGTGATGCTTTAAATGACAGCTCACATTTTTAAGATTCAGCCTACACACGCTAATCTGAAATGCTTTGGTTAAGCTCTCAAAGAGAAATCCTGAGCGTGACACAAACGCATCTCTCTCTCACACACACACACACACACACACACACACACACACACATACACACACGCAGAGGAACAAAGATACTGATCCCACTGGCTTTCTCTACTGCATGTCTATCTGCACTCTTCACACTGTCATGTAATATTCATGTCCTTCATCTCAAAAAGAGTTTGTGCTTTTCACTCTGTCAAACATTTGCGAGAATAAAACCGACTCAGCTGCTCGTGTTATCAGATCTATCAGCTCTGACGCGATAATCAGACTGATATCTGCTCCGGTCTGAGAGGATTTACCTTGGACGGCAGGTCTAATTTCTCTCATTATTACTCATACAGTCAGAATACACAAATCTACACCACTTTCAATCCATCTCTGACTTATTTTTATCTTCTTCCATACAGTAAAAGCACGTAGTGGTTATTTGGTTACTTTCCTCTAATGCTGCATGAAACAGGCAAAGTTAAATACTCTTGATTGACAGGTGAGTGGGTGGTCCTTCACTGCAGTCTGAGAGCGCAACAGTCATTAAGTAAAATACCATTCATTTACTTCGAAGGGGAATTGATTTTTCATGATAACTTATCAATCGTTAAAGACAGACCTACTGTGAGCTACGAGGCTGTTAATTGATGGTATCTGTTGAAGCATCAGTCAGTGCACATTAGTTCACTTATTTCTTACTGAAGTGCCTTGAAATACGCAGCTTTATTCAATGTGTTGACGTAATTTCCACTGAAACAGGAAGACAGGGCGGGACATATCGAAAAGCTCCTCCCCCTGTTTAAATAGCCAATAGCGTTTCGCTTGTATCACAGCTCGTCCAGAGCCGTTGAGCTCGATAAAGCCGCAGTTTCCTCCTGATCTCTAACCGTTTCTCCTCCTAATCTCCTCCATATCACTTTAAAATATCATTCTGTGCAGAATTCAAATGGATCCGTTACATTTTCTGGTCTGCGCCGACTTGATCACTTTATTGCCAAATGTTTTGGGACACCTGCCTTTACATGCACATGAACTTTAATGACATCCCATTCTTAATCCGTAGGGTTTAATATGGAGTTGGCCCACCCTTTGCAGCTATAACAGCTTCAACTCTTCTGGGAAGGCTTTCCACAAGGTTTAGGACTGTGTTTATGGGAATTTTTGACCATTCTTCTAGAAGTGCATTTGTGAGGTCAGGCACTGATGTTGGACGAGAAGGCCTGGCTCGCAGTCTCCACTCTAATTCATCCCAAAGGTGTTCTATCGGGTTGAGGTCAGGACTCTGTGCAGGCCAGTCAAGTTCCTCCACACCAAACTCGCTCATCCATGTCTTTATGGACCTTGCTTTGTGCACTGGTGCGCAGTCATGTTGGAACAGGAAGGGGCCATCCCCAAACTGTTCCCACAAAGTTGGGAGCATGAAATTGTCCAAAATGTCTTGGTATGCTGAAGCATTAAGAGTTCCTTTCACTGGAGCTAAGGGGCCAAGCCCAACCCCTGAAAAACTGAAATACTTGAATGAGCTGCTCGGCCATGGAAACCCATTCCATGAAGCTCTCTACGCACTGTTCTTGAGCTAATTTGAAGACCACATAAAGTTTGGAGGTCTGTAGCTATTGACTCTGTGCTATTTATCGTATTAACACGGTGTACCTCAGCATGTGCTGACCCCGCTCTGTGATTTTACGTGGCCTACCATTTCGAGTTGCTGTTTCCCAATTGCTTCCACTTTGTTATAATACCACTAACAGTTGACCGTGGAATATTTAGTAGTGAGGAAATTTCACGAATGGACTTATTGCACAGGTGGCAACCTATCACGGTACGACGTTTGAATTCACTATTTTGCGCCCGTTTACTCCCATGAAGCACTGCAAATGCCACAATCGAGACAAGTCTTCTACGCTGTCAAACTACTATATATGCATATTTTGCAATAAACATAAATGTTTATCCATTATTTTTATTTTGATTGTCATTCACAGTGCTTCATGGGATTGTAGTTCTTTCCCTCATTAGATGTTATGTACACCATCTTGCCAGATTTTCAAATACTTTTTGCTTCACATAAATTTTTGTAATGTTGCAATTCACCTCGAAGCTGGTCAGTTTGGTTTAATTAAACTAGATTATCGTCCAGCTGTAATCTGCTAAAAACGATTGTAAGGCATGATGATATAAACATCATTAACATCATGATTTTCTGTAAAGCTCATTTGAAACGATGTGTATTCTGAAAAGCGCTATACAAATAAATTTGACTTGGAAAAACAGTTCAGAGCGGAAAGACAGAGATGAAAATACACAGAGACGCTTCAACAGAGCTGCGAATCAGGTATTAATGAAGCGAGAAACGAGAAAACAAGCTGAGAATCAAAAGATGGAGAGATTGAGAGCGAAACGGACGCGAAACCGTGGAGGAAATTAACAAACATTATCTGTAGAACATGAGCTGAACTTTAGTCAGTTGCTGTTATCCCATTAGACTCTTAACACCTCTGAGGAAGGAATTATGGGATCCGTGAAACGTAACGTCTCTTATTAGAGGTGTTTGATAAGGCAACCATCATTAGTATACTGTTAGTTAGTGATTTGAACAAACTCCTTAAAGGGATAGTTCACCTAAAAACGTCAATTCTGTTATGGATTACTCTCAGATTTCTGACGCTTCTTTGTCCCTTCTGTTTCTTGTAGATTTAATAAGATCACAGTCTAATTACTTCAGCTGAGACTGTGAGATTGTAATTACATTGATAGATTGCAATCACTTACAGCGTAGTGTTTTTGCGTCCTAAAGGAAGGAGGAGATATTGCAACGGTAAAACCCAACATGCCAGTCAAGGTTTCTTACACAAAAACAATCTGAGTTAGCCATGTGAATGTGGCCAAACGTTCAGCACTGCTGTGTTTTGTAATTGTGGTAATTGCCTTGTGAATGCCCATAATACTCACTAAATAAAAGGTTACGACGTCTGGCTGAGAGATGTGCTGACAGAGTCAGAAAAGTAATGACACAGCACAGTTAACCTCACAATGCTGAGTTCCTCCATGCACATTTAAAAAGAAATGCATGGTTTTGAGTGTTTATTGCATTGTGGGATTGGTTTAGAGAAGGTAACAGAAGCACGAGATGCAGAAAACAAATCTGTGATTTTGAATTTGTATGATAAATGTGGCAGAAAGTTCATGAATGCTTCTGTTTGGGACGGTAAATCAACGTTTGCTCATAGTAAATGGAGGAAAAGCAATGCAATATTTCTTGTGTATTATATGAATGACTGAACTCCAGCTGTCTGTGTGTGTTTGTGTAGAATACTGACTACTATCAGCAGACTCTACACATGTACACGCAAGAGGCAGTTAAAGCAGAGGCCGCCGTGAAGTGAGTACAAACATCACCCTGTGTTTCAGACACTGCTGTTTACTATCATACTAATTATTTTAAGTAATGGGTTTTTTATGATTTTAGTTTTAGTTAGCATAACCCTGGTTTAGTATCATACTATTATAAATTGTATTAATATTTTTATTTAAGTTTTAGTAATTTTGTTGTGCGTTTCTGTCGTTTTTATTAGTGTTTTTTTATTTGTCTATTTTCTTTTTTTCTGTTTTATTTATTTTAGTACATCAAGCTAAACTAAATGAAAATGAGAAACTGGCTGACATCTAAAGTTTTAGCTGAAATATTTTTTTCATATTTAAATTATTTCAGTTAACATTTATTTTAAGTAATGAATTGTTTTTTATGATTTTAGTTTTAGTTAGCTATAATAACCCTGGTTTAGTATTATACTTTTATTAATATTTTATTAATATTTTTATTTGTTTTAGTAATTTTGTTGTGTGTTTGTCATTTTAATTTTTTATTTGTCTATATAGTTTTTTCTGTTTTATGTATTTTAGCACATCAAGCTAAACTAAATGAAAATGAGAAACCAGCTGACATTAAAGTTTTAGCTGAAATATTTTTTTCATATTTAATTTGTCTAATTTAACATTTATTCTATTTTAAATAATTAAAATGTTTTTATGATATTAGTTTTAGTTCGCTATAATAACTCTAGTTTAGTATTACACTATTATAGTTATTTTGTTGTATGTTTGTCTTTTTTATTAGTGATTTTATTATTTGTCTATAGTTTTTATTAATTGTTTTCTGTTTTATTTGTTGTAGTACATCAAGGTAAACTAAATGAAAATGAGAAAATAGCTGAAGTAGAATTTTTAGCTGAATTAAAGTTTAGTAACAAAAATGTTTTTTATGATTTTAGTTTTAGTTAGCTATAACACTTTTTTGAGATGTCAGAATAACTTAATAATTTACTAAGAGAACATTTTAGCCTTTAATGACTTTTTTTTTTCTGTGAAAGAGCAGGTATCTGCGTCTTTAAGTCACAGTCATGTCTGCTCAAAATCAATACCAAATTTCATCTTTTAAGGACTATAATGCTCTCAATGGGACAAAAAAATCATGTGCAAATTCCGCCACAATATTTCAGAAGGCCTCTAGGTGGCAGCACTGCTACTGTTTTGTGCCTGTCAGTCTTTGCACCTGTGATTTGTTCTGTTTTCTTGAGCTGGTATTTAACACAGTTTAAAGTGCCCCTATTATGCAATTTTAAAGGTTCCTAATTTTGTTTTGAAGGTCTCCTACAATAGGAGTGCGTCCAAGGTCCAAAAACACTTTAATTTTATCATACTATACATTGTACATCACCCTTATTTCTGAACGAGTCTGAAAACGGTATGTTCGAAGATCCAGTCTCTCTGAGACCCCGCCTTTCTGAGAGCTGCTCTGCTCTGATTGGTCAGATGGCCCAGTCTGTTGTGATTGGTCAGAAACCAAAAGCTCATTATCATATTTGAATCTCAGCTCTTCCTCAGCTCTTGATACACGTGATACGAACAGTAACGATGGCGTCGGTTTTACCGTATCAATCTCATCAAAGTGGATTTGCTTTGTCAGCAGAAAACAGCGTCTTCTCGACATGAACAACATGAACCAAACTCTTCCAGTCTCAGCTACAACTACAGTGTTTGAGGGCGGGGCAAAGCAGACACTGCTCAGCCAATGAAGACCGTATTATGCAAATTAGTGACAAACCTATGCAGGTTCAGCAGGAAGTGAGACTGGAATTACTGACGACTCGTTTCAGGCAGTTCAGAATCGCCTCTTTCTTTTGGTAGACAATAACTCCATTTACCTGCACTTTGATCTTTGAAGTTTATGTTCCATAAAGCCGGTGTATATGTGTTTGTTTATCGGTCATCAGGCCTCGTCACGTGAGTCCCGTCTGCCCTGAGCTGCAGTCGCAGGTGTTGAGCTGCTACAGACAGAACGGACAGCAGACGCTGCACTGCTCACAGCTGGCCAGAGACTATATGAACTGCATCAACTCCTCCAAGAAGGTACGTGTGGGGTTTGTGTGTTTATCAGGGATGCACAGTACTTACTGGATATAACATAAGTGACCATCAATTAGTCATTAAATGGTAAAAAAAATGTCACAACCAATCAGAATCAAGTACTCTAGAGCATGGCGTAATAATGTACAGTTGAAAAGATGTATAACTGTTTAGTAATATCGTAACGGGCATAGAAAAAAAAATGTGTTAACGCTTTACAATAAGATTTCATTTGTTAACATTAGTTAACATGAACTAACATTTAACAATATTTCTATAGAATTTATTAATCTCAACATTTACTAATGCATTTTTAAGATCAAAAGCTGTATCTGTTATCATTAGTTAATGCAATGTGAACTAACATGAACATAAGTAACATTAACAGAGGCTAGTAAATGCTATAAGAATATATTGTTCACTCAGTTCATGTTAGTTAATGCATTAACTAATATACAGTAAACAAATGAGAGCTTATTGTAAATTGTTACCAAAAAAGTAAAAAGCCTTGATGATATTGCCAATTTTAGTCTAATCAGACCCATGCCGATTAAAAAAACAGTATGTTAATACTGGCCAATACCGATATTTTTATTCATTTTTTCCCCCTCCGTTGTGTAACGGAGAGATGGTTCATATTAAAACATGCCAGAGTCATTATCTCTGCAGGAAATAAGAAGTGGAGACCACTGCTGTGTGTCTCATCTCAGATGTGTGTGTGTGTGTGTGTGTGTGAGAGAGAGAGAGAGAGAGCGAGCGAACAGCTAATTTCAATACTGGATCATTCATTCATCTCACATACACTGATAACAACAGCCTTTATTAGAGATGATTTGTGAGTGTGTGTCGGTGAGTGTGTGTGTGTGTCTGTGAGTGATTGTGTGTGTGTGTTTGTTAGACACATGTCTGTCTCAGTAACTGAGGGGGTGAAGCTGGCGCAGTGGCCGTATGCCAACTAGAGCGGGCACGATGCCACACTGCTACTGAAGTGAAACACAGTGCTAATGAAAGACATTTACATTCAGAAGAATCGTCTGCAACTAAAGGAAGAGCGAGTGACTCTCCGCCGCTGAAGACAGTCAGACACACTGCTAAACACTAGATTCAGACTAACACAGACGACCTTCATATAACTCTCATAATCTGCTGTAGGAGGACAGATAGTCTCTTTGGAGTTTAGTGTTGAAAATAAACCATTTTTAAAAAAAAATGGTTTGGCCATTTTTTTTGGCCAGGTTTGCCTTTATTTGAAGAGAATCTAAACTATGACATAAAAGGTTGGAATCATAACATATAAACAATTATGACAAAAATTACATAAGTCAAAATTATGAAAGTCTTTTCAAAATTAGAATTTTTGTCAAAACTTTTTCTTAATTTTTTGTCATAATCATTTCAACTTATCTCATTTCAACATTGTCATAATTATGATTTTTTTTTTATCTCGTAATTATGACTTAGTATCTCATAATTATGACTTCTCATCATTTTGACATTTCTCATTGTGACTTAGCATATCATAATTGTCATAATTATGACCAAAATGTGTTTTGTCATAATTATATTTTATCTCATAATTTGACTTCCTGTCTCATTTTGACATTTATCTCATTATGATTTAGCATCTCATAATTGTCATAATTATGACCAAAATTAATTTTCATAATTTAATCTCATAATTTTGACTTTGACATAATTATTATTTTTATCTCATAATTTTGACATTTTATCTCAATTTCAACTTTTTATCATAAAGTCATAATTATGATTTTTTTTTTTATTATTTTGGCATTTTGACAATCTCAGCATGTCATCATTGTTTTTTTTTACATATTTAATGTTTTCATTTACATTTTTAATATCTCATAATTTCGACTTTTATGTTATCATTACGACTTATGTCATAATTATGATTTACCAAAGCATGATTTATTTTTCTCATGAAATGGGCTTCCATATCTAGAGAACAGAACATCACAGACACTTGAGACTCTTTTCACACCAGACAGGAAGAAAGCGCTTATGCCGGGTTCAGACTACACAATATTTTTGTCTGTTACAATAATCACTGTGTCAGATTATGCGATTTTTGACCCCTAAATTCTTGTGTCGTGGACAAGAAACATGTCAGACTACACTTTGCTTCCTGACCAATCATCGATTGCCGCCTTTAAAGACGTGCATGATGTCATTGAGAAGGCAGAACTAATGACTGACTTCCAGAAACAAGAGCGTAAACAAACAATACTTTTAATAGCCTAATGCTACAGTAATTCCAGCACTCCCCGGGTTACTGAAGCGCCTCCGCTATCGTTCGCCAGCATTTATCTTTTTTCACTCTGTTGTGGCAGCTCCTCGAGGAAACTTCATAAAGGCAGGAGTACGATCCTTTCTTCCATTGCATAATTCCACCTAGTAGCACCAATACCATCGTCTCTTTCGTTTCCCCATATTTGATCATCAGAAGAGGCCATGCCTTTACAGGTATTTTACAATGGTTAAGGGAGGTACGACTGTGGTAAGATCACTGTAACACACAAGCTAATATGATATTCTACCTCAAACAAGAGGTCAGTGTCATATTCTGATATCTCCAAATGTGAACATCTATGTATCACAGTATAGTGAACAGCTTGGAGCAGATCAGCCCGGTTTAGTGCCACGTTCGAGATCTCGCTGATAATGAGACAAACGCATGTCAGGACGATCCTGAGATCATGAATGCTTCTGACATTTCTCACGTGCCGTCCTGTCAGTGTGATTGATTCAGATAATGAAGCTGACAGACATTGTTTCCTCCCGACTGCGATGGTTGTGGTATCACGTTCATATCTCTAGCCGACAGTAGACGTCCGTCATATTCATAAGGCTGAACCCACTGACATCTGAAGATAAATATGTCACATGAACGCCTCGTTCGGGATATTCCACGATTTCATATTGGATGATTTCACAGACTGTACTGGAAGAGAAATGCCACATGAATGAAGTGTCTTTGTATTGTCATTCTGTTCCACCTCTTCCTGTCTGCCAAGTCCTGTATAGTTAGGGTTACTAACCCTTTTTGTCAAATGTTTTGCTTGAAAAACAAGTTGAATATGTCAGTACAAGTATGATTCTAGCACTATGGGAACACCTTTGTGTGTGACCTTCTGCAAACCAAGTGTGCCACATGAGTCCTGAAAAGTGAAGCCGGCGCGTTTCGATCGCCCACAGGTTTCTGGATGCAGTATAGGTCATAAACCCCGCCCTCTCCGTGTAATGTAATGGAACATAGACAAACTAAACAATCAAATTACACTTCAAATACATTTTTTCCAAAGATGGTTTCTGTCATATTAGGCAGTTTTTATCATGCTGATGTTAGTTCAAATGTTCGTTCTTTAAATAAGTTTGGTTTTAGTTAGTTATTTGATGCTATAAAACCGGGGGTGTGACGTTATGATTGACAGCTTCTGAGCGAAGTAATCACTGAGGCACCAACGAACATTTTTAGAGAACTTAGGGAGGAGATTGGAGCTTTAACTTTAATTTCTACATTTCCATAACTGTTTATTTCGTAAAAAGTTGTTGATTGTGGGCGGGACCTTGATATTGCGGCTCCACTTAGCTCTCACTACTGCGCAGACTCGAGACCCAAGATGTCAGCGCCACATTTGAACACTGGCGGCTTCACTAACGTCAATGGAAGAGAGTGAAGGCATGTTGTCCATCTTTTTTTAGAGTCTATGGTGCAAACACGCCAATGAAATTGGCCTTGAACTTGAACCTCTGACGGTGACGTCATTGGAATGCTTGTTCGTCAGAGGCTACAAATAGATGAGCAACAGGTGCGTCTCTCAGGTTTCTTTGTCTTCAGAGACCGTACTGTGTATGTGTGTGTGTGGTACACTTTCTGTCCGTCAGTTTCCAGCTGTTAGTGTGCAGAAATTTCTCTCCGTCTGTGAAAGAGAAAAAGAGAGAAAACGTCATGCAAAGTAAGCGTTGTGTTCCTTGTTCACAGCCCATGCCTGACTATGATACACATCACTTTTGCTTTGTGTGTTTGGGGAAAGAGCTTGCTGTACTCCACCAGTTAAGGGGCTACCATGTCCTAGTGCGGATGGACAGCACTACGGTAGTCGCCTACATAAATCGCGAGGCGGACTTTGTTCATACAATCTGAACATAGCACAGAGGGTTTTGCTTTATGTTCAGGACAAGTTCCTGTCCCTTAGGGCGATTTACACTCCTGGGAGCAGATTTGGGAAAGAGGTTACGAAGCAAGGGACAGCGACTCTCTGAATCACCCAGCCCAACATTTCTGATTATTATTGATGTTGAAAAACGATTTTTGTGGAAACCAGGGATGCAAAGTTCTAAAAGAGGGGTGTCCAAAGTCTGGCCCTCGGGCCAAATACGGCCCGGGGATGAATTTCAAATGGCCCACAGTTTGCCTATTAGAATATATAATATCTGGCCCACCATGCATAATTTACAAATCATGTAGTTTCACAATGTCAACGCATGCTGTCAACGAGTGACAGCACTAGATTTTATGCCAGGGAAACATTAAATGGTTAGTTCACCCAAAAATGAAAATTACCCCATGATTTACTCCCCCTCAAGCCATCCTAGGTGTATATGCCTGTATATACTTTTTTCTTTCAGATGAATACAATCGGAGTTATATTAAAAAATGTCCTGGCTAATCCAAGCTTTATAATGGCAGTGAATGGCAGCCCAAAATTTGAAGCCCAAAAAATCCATTATTAATAGTAATCCACACGGCTCCGGGTGGTTAATAAAGGCCTTCTGAAGCAAATCAATGGGTTTGTGTGAGACAAATATCCATATTTAACACGTTATGAAGTAAAATATCTAGCTTCTGACGGACCGCCGCCCGTATTCAACTTACGGGAAAAAACGTAACTGGCGCGACGATGACGTCGGACGTAGTGTAAGCGTTTTGAACTGCGAGAGGCGCTACACTTTCTTCGTAAGTTGAATACGGAAGGCGGTCCGCCGGAAGCTAGATATTTTACTTCATAACGTGTTAAATATGGATATTTTTCTTACATAATGGTGTCTTTATACACCACTGAAAACATTTTATTGCATTTCTGTCGATAGATCCTCCTAAATATTACACACTGCACCTTTAAATTTACATGCATCCCAAAATCAAGCTAATCCTACTGTCAAGTCAAGCTTTTGTCAAATCAGTCATATGTTTCCAAACAAAACATCTAATGTAATATTATTTTACATTATACTGTAAACATGAATACTATATACATACAGCTCTGGAAAAATTAAGAGACAACTTAACATTGAGAAATCAATGTATATATAAAATGAGTATAAAAAGTATCTGGCCCCCTTTAAAAAAAAGTTTTGACACCCCTGTTCTAAAATAACAGCATTTATTTAAAATCTTTTGTAACATTATGTATGTATCTTTACATTGCTGTCATTTGTAAATAACATTTAGCACTGATATCTGCTCAGATATATCTGTTATAAACGTTCTATCATCGTTCTGACGTTCTGTCGTCACACTGTATAAAGTCTATTGTTTTTGGGCCTTGTCGTGAGTCCCATTATCTGTCCAGGACAGTAATGATGGTCATTCAGCCGGCCGCAGGGTGCTGTGTGTCATAATAAAGCATGGCGGCGGGTCATCAGCTGGAGTGGAGGCGTGAGCTTTGACTCGTTTGCTCGTTCAGAGAGTCAGAAGGTGAAGCCGCCGGCCGACTCATTAATCTACATCACAATCTGCATGACAGTTACAGGAGGGAAGGTGCTCAGTGGTTTGTGATGCCTGCGGCGCTCCTCCGCTCAGGCTGGCATCTTCATTTTACGCTCCTTTGCTTTGATTGGGACGCCTCATTCCAGCTGTGGCCCGTTTGGCTCGGTGTTGTCGGGCTGAAGGCCGCGTGTCGTCTGCGCAGAGGATTGAAGATGTGTGGCTTTGTTACAACGTCTCGTACTGAGGAAAAAAGACACGTCAAACTGCAGCACTGCTTTTTTTATATATATATATAATATATATATTGTGTGTGTGTGTGTGTGTGTGTATATGTGTGTATATATATATATATATATATATATATATATATGTCATGTAAGTCTATAGTACTTTGCCATGAGCATATGTGACATTATTTTCATGATAAAATAAGTACTACAGTAAAATAACAAATGCTACCTTGGTGTGAAATTAGAAGTTTTTTAATGATAATAAAAAAAATAAAAAATAAAAAAAAAAAAAATATATATATATATATATATATATATATATATATATATATATATATATATATATATATATATATATACACACACCGATCAGGCATAACATTATGACCACTGACAGTTGAAGTGAATAACACTGATTATCTCTTCATCACGGCACCTTTTAGTGGGTGGGATATATTAGGCAGCAAGTGAACATTTTGTCATCAAATTTGATGTGTTAGAAGCAGGAAAAATGGGCAAGCATAAGGATTTGAGCGAGTTTGACAAGGGCCAAATTGTGATGGCTAGACGACTGGGTCAGAGCATCTCCAAAACTGCAGCTTTTGTGGGGTGGTCACGGTCTGCAGTGGTCAGTATCTATCAAAAGTGCTCCAAGGAAGGAACAGTGGTGAACCGGCGACAGGGCCATGGGTGGCCAAGGCTCATTGATGCATGTGGGGAGCAAAGACTGGCCCGTGTGGTCCGATTAAACAGAAGAGCTACTGTAGCTCAAATTCCTCAAGAAGTTAATGCTGATTCTGATAGAAAGGTGTCAGAATACACAGTGCATCGCAGTTTGTTGTGTATGGGGCTACATAGCCGCAGACCAGTCAGGGTGCTCATGCTGACCCCTGTCTACCGCCAAAAGCGCTAACAGTGGGCACTTAAGCACAACAACGAGTTTGAGGTGTTGACTTGGCCTCCAAATTCCCCAGATCTCAATCCAATCGAGCATCTGTGGGATGTGCTGAACAAACAAGTCCGATCCATGGAGGGCCCACCTCGCAACTTACAGGACTTAAAGGATCTGCTGCTAACATCTTGGTGCCAGATACCACAGCACACCTTCAGGGGTCTAGTGGAGTCCATGCCTCAATGGGTCAGGGCTGTTTTGGCAGCAAAAGGGGGACCAACACAATATTAGCAAGGTCATAATGTTATGCCTGATCGGTGTATATATAATTTAATTATTTTTAATTATTAAAAAATGTGTCACTTCTCTTTTTGCTTCCTTTGTTTTAAGTGGCTGGCAAAAATAAAATAATTTCGGATTTTTGTGCTCTATTTGATGTGCAAGAAACTACACAGATTTTCTGTTTTACTTTGTAAATGTAAATCAAACAATTAATTGGACTTTTCTTTTCAGTTTTTCTTAAATAAATAAATAGGTTACTATGATAACCAGAAGAAAAACTTAACTGCAAAAACTGCTGACTAAACTAAACTATGGCCCCAGTATAACACACATTACCAACTGAATTTAATCTTTTGAATAGATTATTCATTATAAATAATTAGATATACTTGTATATTTTTTGAATTCTATTAATGTTTATTTAGAATCAGTAATGTTCTAAATATACTAAGACAGTGTAGTGAAACATGTTGAACAGTGACGTTTGAAGAGCTCTTCACTGTTTGAAAAATTAATTGAGCGAATCATTTTAAATCTGATTTCAGCAGCTCTGTGTGAGAGTCGGGTTCAGCTGTAGCAAATATGATCACCTCCATATAGAAACCATTGTGTCTATGTGATGACCTATTGAATATTGTGTGGAGAGTGTGTGTTTAATGTGTGTGTGTGTAGGTGTATGTGTGTGAGAGAGAGATAGAGTGTGTGTGAGAGAGAGAGAGAGAGAGAGAGAGAGAGAGAGAGAGAGAGAGAGAGTGTGTGAGAGAGAGAGATAGAGAGAATGTGTGGATAGTGTGTGTGTGTGTGTGTGTGTGAGAGAGAGAGAGAATGTGTGTATAGTGTGTGTATGAGAGAGAGAAAGATAGAGGGAGAGTGTGTGAGTCAAAACATGTCCCAACTTTGTGCATCCAGCAGCAGTTAAACATGCACGCAGACTGGGACCAGACATAAGTCTTGATGGTAGAAAGTCATTAAGAAAAAGTGGCTCTTCAAAAAGCCATAATCCAGCATGTGTATCTGATGAATGTGAAATAGTAAACACCTTCCATGCCTCCAGAACTGACTTGTAGAAGGATGTAAGATTCACACGATCATCATTCTGGAGCTCTATTAAGAACAAATGTTTGTCCAGCCCCATACTTCTAATCCGCCTTAGAAGAGCAGAAGCTGTCTTTATCCATGATACATCTGTGTGATACAACAGTCTCTGAGCCGCTTGTAACCGGAAAGCCATGATTCTGGATCTGATGTCTATCAATCCTTGACCTCCCTCTTGAACCGGAAGATATAAAGCAGCAGCACGAATCCAGTGTTGTCCAGACCAAAAAAAGTTTCCTTTGAATTTCCTCAATAAGTCCAGCGGGTGGCTGTAACACAGTTATTTTATGCCACAGAGTAGAAGCAACCAAATTATTGGTCACTAAAATCCTTCCCCTATAAGATAACTGAGGTAGCAACCATTTCCATTTAGACAACTTGCTGCACACTTTCTCCACTATACCCTCCCAATTTAGCTTTTGAAAATCATTTGACCCCAAAAAAACTCCCAACAACTTAAGTCCCTCTCTACCCCACTTAAGGTCCCCAGGTAACTTTGGGAGACTCTCAAACGCCCCTTTACCAATCCAAAAAGCTTCACTTTTAGCCCAGTTCACCTTAGCTGATGAAGCTTTCTCATAAAGACTGAGTACCTCAGATAAACACTTAATATCTTCAGCGTGATTTACAAAAACTGAGGCATCATCAGCATAAGCAGAGAGGGAAATCCTTGAGTCTAAAGAAAAACCAGGCACATTAAAACCTGACAATCTTTCTCGAAGTTTAAAAAGCATTGGCTCAATTGCTAAACTATATAGTTGACCAGACAATAGACAACCTTGGCTTATACCCCTTAGAATAAGAATTGGCCGACTCAAAGCACCCCCTACCTTAACCATACATGATGCACCATTATACTGTATAATAACTGTATCAAATTTAAAAAAACGTTTCACCAAAACCAAAAACCTTCAATACATTAAAAAGATAATTGTGAGCAACACGATCAAAAGCCTTCTCTTGATCCAATGCAATTAATCCAACATTCACATTGAAAGCATTACAGATATCTACAATGTCTCGCACTAAAAACAAATTATCCATAATAGACCTCTTTGGAATGCAATATGATTGATCCTTATGTACAACCAAACCCAAGTCATTTTTTAATCTATTTGCAAGACATTTTGAAATTTTTTTATGTTCTGTTGTGAGAAGGGCAACAGGACGCCAGTTCTTTAAAAAGGCTAAATCCCCCTTTTTTGGTAACAACGATAAAACAGCATATTGACAGGTAGTAGGTAAAACACCATCTCTTATAGACTCACATAAAACATCAAAATAATCATGTCCAATGCAGTTCCAAAACCTTTTGTAAAAGTCTGCTGGCAGTCCATCTATTCCAGGGGATCGTCCTGAACTAAGTTGTCCCACAGCAGCAGTAACTTCCTTAAAAGTTATACCAGCATCCAAGACAGTTTTAGAGTCAGAGTCCAGCTGAGGAAGACCTTGAAGAAGCTGTGTCATACAGTCATCATTTCCACCGTTTTCTGCAGCATAAAGACTTGAATAAAAATCCACAGCATGCTTTCTCATTTCTATAGTCTTAGATGTTATCCTCCCATCAGGGAGCTTAAGACATGGCATTTGTTTTTGTTGAGCCACCTTATACTCCAGGTTAAAAAAAAAAGAAGCTGGGGCATCCATTTCTGCTAAAGACATGAAACGGTACCTTATCAAAGCTCCCTTTACTTTCTCATTTAGGACAAGACTTAGCTCTCTCTTTTTCTTTTGTAAATCATTGTACAATACAGAATTATGTGCATCAACCAACTGCAATTCCATTGAATTAATTTTCTTTTCAAGTGATTCAATCACATTCTTTATTCTACTACTCCAGTTGGCTGTATACTGCTGACAAAATTTTTTTATTTGAGTCTTGCCTACATCCCACCACTGTTTCAAGTTTTCAAAATAACTTTTTTCCTTTTTCCAATTTTCCCAAACGAAAACAAAATTATCACAAAAAGCAGCATCCTGAAGCAATTTAACATTAAAATGCCAATAAACCGATTTTCTAGGTACATTTGACATGGTCATTGACATAATAATTAAATGATGATCAGAAAAACCTACAGGACAAATGCAACATTCAGTTACTCTGCTATTAAAATATTTTGACACATAAAATCTGTGAAAACTTTATTATTAAAAGCCTTAATCCATGTATATTGTCTATCATTAGGGTGTTTAATTCTCCACATATCCAAGAGCTGGAATTCTTTTATGAGTTTTGACAATGCACTTGAAGACTGTATATGAGGCTCTGCAGTATTACGGTCTATAGTAAAATTAGTAAAATATAGTAAAAAATAGTGCAGTTCCAGTCTCCACCAACGACAATACATGCTTCACTAGAACACTTTTTAAGACTCTCCTTAAGTGTATTTAAAAAATTAAGGCGTTCCTGTCCTACTGTTGGTGCATATATATATTTATCAGAAAAACAAGCATCCCTTGAATATTAGCTTTAACTACCAACAAACGACCCTTCACTGGTTCCTCTGTACTTATAATATCTACCCTTATGGTTGAAGAGAGAAAGATGCCCACCCCTCTACTTACATTTGTACCATGACTGAGTATTTTTTTGTCCTTTCCACTCCAAATTCCACTTAGTTTCATTCATTAGATCACTATGAGTTTCTTGGAGAAACACAATATCAAGCTTTTTCTGTTCAATTGTTTCATAGACTATAGCACGCTTTACACTATCCCTCCCACCATTAATATTTAAAGAGCCTATCCTCAAAACCTCCATACACAAAATTAAGATGGGAAATAAAGAATAAAGCATTATAGAAAAGCAAAGGAAAAACACAATGTGATACATGATTATTTGCGATTTGATTTTGTTGCTTTACCCTTTCTTATAGTAGTAAGAAGCTTTTTCAGCCGAAAACGCTTCTTCTCACTAAGTTCCTCAACTCCAACAGTCCTCTGATAAAAAATATTGATTTGCTCCAAACTATACAAAGAATCTTTATTGAACCTCCTGAAAACACTGCCTGAGATGCGTTAAACACAAACCCCTGTGAATTACCATCATTTTCACACATAGGAACTTGTGACTCAGTATCATCAGACTGCTCCTCCTCCGCATCCATTTCCTCAT
Source organism: Coreius guichenoti (assembly GCA_039654105.1). Taxonomy (NCBI): domain Eukaryota; kingdom Metazoa; phylum Chordata; class Actinopteri; order Cypriniformes; family Gobionidae; genus Coreius; species Coreius guichenoti. Next base: position 4,522,091 of record CM077180.1, on the reverse strand, counting down.
TATTCAAGACGGCTGAATACAATGTTTCTTTCACTTTCCAACTGTTTAGTGCCACTTGTACTAGCTACCTCTTCATCAGTATTAACGGCAGAAACTACGTCAGTTACGTTAATTTTTGGGGTCACATTAGCTACAGCATCATCATTTTCAGTGCCAACAGCCGGTAACACAGCATATGAATTGACATCACTCACCTCAACAAGTGCAACAACCTTGTCTTGGCGCATCAACGCTATTATTTGCGACCTCATCTTCTGATCCTACCGCGTTTTCTGCAGCTGTTTTCTTATGTGGACACCTAAGGCGTTTGTGTCCGATGTCACCACACTCGAAACATCTTATGCTGCCAGTAGTTGCATACACCATATATAATCTCCCCTCGTGTTTCACACGAAAGTTAATATCCAGTGCATTCTCAGGTGTATTCTATTCTAGCGCCATGTAAACATACCGTCTAAAAGACGCAACATGCTTCAAAGCCGGATGTTTATATCCAAGCGCAACAGTTTTAAAGGGACTAACAACTTTTCCAAAACGCGCTAACTCACGTTGCAAAACGTCATTAGATACGAAAGGAGGGATATTTGAAATTGTTACTTTCGTTGTCGATGTATACAGCGGAGAAAGTTGCACAAAAGCATTTTTAACCGTAAGGCCAGTTACTATTAAACGATTGACTAAGTTTTGTTCCTTCAAAAAAACCACAACAGTCTGATTCATTTGTGATGCAGATACAATGTTCTCATGACCAATCTGATCCTCAACCGCAATTAACACATCCTCTACTGTGGCATAGTCCCCAGGAACACACCTGAAACCATTACGGAGTGATAATAGCGCCTCATCAAGAGACGCCATTCTGCCACACACTCACCAACCTATAACTATTTTACAATTTGCTTTCTAAACCATGTATTTTCTGGAAAGAAAAGAAAAAAGAAAAAGCAGAATTTAGAAACTCACACAGCGTGTGTGTGTGTGTGTGTGTGTGTGTGTGTGTGAGAGAGAGAGAGAGAGAGTGTTTGTGTGTGTGTGAGAGAGAGATAGAGAGAATGTGTGGATAGTGTGTGTGTGTGTGAGAGAGAGAGAGAAATAGAGAGTGTGTGTGTGTGTGTGTATGTGTAGTGTGTGTGTGTGTGAGAGATAGAATGTGTATAGTGTGTGTGTGTGTGAGAGAGAGAGAGAGAGAGAATGTGTGTATAGTGTGTGTGTGAAAGAGAAATAGAGAGTGTGTGTGTGAGAGATAGAATGTGTGTATAGTGTGTGTCTGTGTGTGAGAGAGAGAATGTGTGTATAGTGTGTGTATGAGAGAGAGAGAAAGATAAAGAGAGAGTGTGTGTGTGTGTGTGTGAGAGAGAGAGTGTCTGTGTGTGTGTGTGAGAGAGAGAGAGAGAATGTGGATAGTGTGTGTGTGTGTGTGAGAGAGAGAGAGAGAGAGAGAGAGAGTGTGTGTGTGTATGTGTAGTGTGTGTGAGAGAGAGATAGAGAGAATGTGTGTATAGTGTGTGTGTGTGTGTGAGAGAGAGAGAAATAGTGTGTGTGTGAGAGATAGAATGTGTGTATAGTGTGTGTCTGTGTGTGTGTGTGAGAGAGAGAGAGAGAGAGAGAGAGAGAGAGAGAATATGTGTGTATAGTGTGTATGAGAGAGAGAAAGATAGAGAGTGTGTGTGTGTGTGTGTGTGTGTGTGTGAGAGAGAGAGAGAGAGATAGAGAATGTGTGTGTGTGTGAGAGAGAGAGAGAGCGAGAGAGAGAGAGAGAGAGAGTGTGTGTGTGTTTGTGTGCATGTTTATATGATTTACACAAATTTGTATAATGACGTGTATTACACTGTTATTACAATGTAAATTTCCTGAGTCCTCGTAAATAAAATGACTTAAAAAGCACACTAAACAATGTTTTATTAAAAATGTAAAAATGCAGAAAGTTTTGTGTGATGTGTAGGTTTAGGGGTAGGGTTAGTGTCAGGGGAGAGAATATACAGTTTATACAGTATAAAAACCATTAAAGTCTATGGAGAGTCCCCATAAAGATAGTGAACCAGACGTGTGTGTGTGCGTGGGAGAGTTTGACTAGCGCATGTGCTGGTTATAGGATAACTCAAACTAAAGTCAGAAGAGGTGAGCGACACATGAACGCTTGAATTGATGAAGGACGTTTATTATGGAAATAAGCGCATGTTGACGTGTCGGTTTGTTTGTTCTCTGCAGAACTTGCTGGTGAATCACGGATGAAGAGGATGGTTGATGCTGAAGAAGTGGAGCAGTTTGAGAAGACATCCACCCAGATGCGTGTGTGAATGTGTGTGTGTCTGTGTTATCAGGATCGTGTTGGTTTGTTGAGCTGATCTTCATTTACTGTGAGCAAATAAAGTCTCTTCAGCGCTCTGTTTATCTCTTCAGTCTCCCATTACTCTGTTAGCTTTCCAAACAGTAAATGTGAAGAGTGTTCATCAGTCTGAAACTGTTTTCTGAAGCTCCTTGCACATGAATATGATGCAACTGCATTATGGAGACAAAAAGCATGTTTCTTCACTGCTGTGAATTCTGAAGAAATGCATTTTGCACATGGAACATATAAATCACTCATATTTCAGTATAGTAGATGTTTCATCAGTGCATGATTTGAAATTGTGTGCTTTGCTCCACTGTCAGTAGCTATGTTTCCATCCAAAGTAGTGAATTTAACTTACGGTCAAACTTAGAATATCACATAAAACATTTGCGAATAATGCAGCGTTTCCATCCCATGTGTTCAAGAGAACAAAATCCTCACTTCCTGAGAAATTGGTGCAAAATATCTGTGATAAAAATGGAAGTTGCTGCAATCGGAGAAGAAACTGTCTCTTTTTTCCTCCATCATAAATGAGTTGTGTCTCAGAGCGGCAGATGAAACTTAATAAACTCTGTCATGTTCTCTTGCGTTCGGATGCTGGTGTTTGGGAACGCAATCGTGTGAGACGCTTCTGGAGGGAATTAAACCAAATCATTCTGATGACAGACTTTGACTCAGGCGTTTCAGAACCACCAAACCAACATCTGAGATGCTGTGATGCGATTGGTCCACTGGTTAGTCCAGTTATCCAATCACATCCTCTGCTGAGGCAAAGTCATGGGAGTTTTTTGTTAAATCGTAGTTTATGCGCATGTCTTCTTATCGGATAAAAAGTTATCCACCTCAATTGAGCGCACAAGTTTTATGTGTGCATTTTTAGAGTTTATGCGCATCTTGGCGTTTCCATCCAGTGTTTTTTATGAGATATCCCAAATTTTCCATAAAAATAGGTGGATGGAAACACCTTGTCAAATGGAGCAGTTGCCAATGTTTTTCTCTCCTTTGGTTGCTTTTTAAACTTTTCTGACCTGCACAAGCACAGGTTTGATTTCTGGAGATTCTCCATCACTAAAGTTGAGAAAAGCATCCTAAGAGCTCCGATGAAGTATGACACATCCATGCGCTTTGATAATTGAGTGTTTCATGAAGTTCAGAAATAGATGTATATCCTGCGAGAGTGAAATCAGCGAGTAAATGATCCCTCGGGGATCAATAACATCTCTCTGCCGTGATTCAAGTGGAGTGTGACTGGATTTTCATGCATGCTTCTTTCAAACTCACACTCGTTTTTATGAGGAGCGGATGCTCAGGAGAGGAAGGTGGCCTGTGTGGTTGTAGTCATGGTAACGCTGGTGAAGATAACAGAAAATGAGACTTGCGTTCTCGATGTGTGCCGTATTGATCTCCCATCACTGAATATCCATGTGTGAATCATTGATTCAAACACGCCGGCCACAGGAATATAGTTCACGCGCGCTGTCTGCATCTCTGACACTGAAGCGGTTTATTATGTTTGTTGAGTCCATATTAAAATAATACCAGGGTATGAAACTGGTGTCTTGTTTGAAGTAGAATATTATATGATATAAAGGGTCAAAAACAGAGCTCAAGTAAAACATCTCTTTCTCAGGAAATCCTGCCATTTCTTTCACTCCTGATGAAAATCACGGATGCACAAAATCGTAGTTTACACTCAATATTTCAACTCTGTTATTAGAGAAATCACATTTGATAAAAAATATTATGAGACATGATTTTTGCTCCATTTACCTTGTTATTCCATGGATTCACAAATGTTTTTGTCAGCAAACCAAAGATTTTAAGCGTCCTCGAATGTCGGTTAAAGATCACATGACATGCAAGTAAACATATTTAAATTTTACATTGTTATGATTAATTATCTTTTCATAAACTCGCAAACGCCCTCATGAACCCCCGTTTGGGAAACCAAGATTTATTCAAATGTTATGCGCTCCAAACATACTGTGACTGGGTTGAAATAATACAATGCTTCAAGGTTAATAATGATAAATAACTATGATAAATACTTTGCAGGAAAGGCTGTTAGCATACCGTATACTTCGAGGTAAAAATCTCAGAATCGGCCATTGAAAAACCTGTACTGGAGACCACTAATGTGAATGATATACAGTGGGGAGAACAAGTATTTGATACACTGCCGATTTTGCAGGTTTTCTTACTTACAAAGCATGTAGAAGTCTGTAATTTTTATCATAGGTACACTTCAACTGTGAGTGACGGAATCTAAAACAAAAATCCAGAAAATCACATTGTATGATTTTTAAATAATTAATTTGGATTTTATTGCATGACATAAGTATTTGATCACCTACCAACCAGTAAGAATTCCGGCTCTCACAGACCTGTTAGTTTTTCTTTAAGAAGCCCTCCTGTTCTCCACTCATTACCTGTATTAACTGCACCTGTTTGAACTCGTTACCTGTATAAAAGACACCTGTCCACACACTCAATCAAACAGACTCCAACCTCTCCACAATGGCCAAGACCAGAGAGCTGTGTAAGGACATCAGGGATAAAATTATAGACCTGCACAAGGCTGGGATGGGCTACAGGACAATAGGAAAGCAGCTTGGTGAGAAGGCAACAACTGTTGGCGCAATTATTAGAAAATGGAAGAAGTTCAAGATGACGGTCAATCTCCCTCGGTCTGGGGCACCATGCAAGATCTCACCTTGTGGGGCATCAATGATCATGAGGAAGGTGAGGGTTCAGCCCAGAACTACACGGCAGGACCTGGTCAATGACCTGAAGAGAGCTGGGACCACAGTCTCAAAGAAAACCATTAGTAACACACTACGCCGTCATGGATTAAAATCCTGCAGCGCACGCAAGGTCCCCCTCCTCAAGCCAGCGCATGTCCAGGCCCGTCTGAAGTTTGCCAATGACCATCTGGATGATCCAGAGGAGGAATGGGAGAAGGTCATGTGGTCTGATGAGACAAAAATAGAGCTTTTTGGTCTAAACTCCACTCGCCGTGTTTGGAGGAAGAAGAAGGATGAGTACAACCCCAAGAACACCATCCCAACCGTGAAGCATGGAGGTGGAAACATCATTCTTTGGGGATGCTTTTCTGCAAAGGGGACAGGACGACTGCACCGTATTGAGAGGAGAATGTATGGGGCCATGTATCGCGAGATCTTGTTACTGAAGAGAGAATGAACTTCATTCACAGCCTGAAGCTCAGAAACTGACGCAAAGTGAACAAATGCAAAGATGAGCGAAAGTTTCTCCTCAGCAGGTGCAAAATGCCTTCAAACCATGAGAAAATGCAAAAATTGAGCTGTTGAAGATCTCCACACACACACATACAGCGACAGAGTGTCTGTGAATCTGTAAATCTCAATAAGCTTCTGTCAGAAGTTCTGGTGTGAGTTGAGAGCGGCAGTGCCAGGTGTGTTTGTGTGTGTGTGAGAGTGTGTGTGTTAGTGTGTGAAGGTTAGTATGTGCGTGTGTGTGTGAGAGAGTTAGTGTGTGCGAGTGTGCGTGATTGTGTGTGTGTGAGAGTGTGTGTGTGTGTGTGTGTGTGAGTGAGTGTGCGTGAGCGAGTGTGTGTGCGAGTGTGTATGTGTATGAGTTTGTGTGCGTGTGTACGTGCAAGAGTGTGTGTTTCTGTGTCCGTGTGTGTCTGCAAGTGTGTGTGTGTTATTGTGTGTTTGTGTAAGAGACGTGTGTGAGAGTGTGTGAGTGTGTGTGTGAGTGAGCGTGTTTGTGTGCGTGTGATTGTGTGTATGTGAGACTGTGTGAATGAGTCTGTGTGCGTGTGTGTGTGTCCTGCATTTGGATATATAAGCATGTTCATCCACACACACTTTTCATCAAGCCATTAGAAAATCAAATTCCTCTGATGTCTTCCAAAAGTCAATGTAATGATCCCAGATTTCCTCCTGAAAAAGAGATTGGCTTTTTACTTTCTTTCAATGTCCCTTTGAAACACTTTAACACTTTTTTAAACACTGTGTGTGTGTGTGATGGAATCTCATTTCACAGCTCATTTAACACTCGCAGAAGCATATTCATGAAAATAAAGCCTCTCTGGCGTAATTTCCATTGAGCTCCGTGTTCTGCGCTCATTATGACGCTGTTTACTTGCGTTAGTATAATGTAAAATAATTGAATCCAACGCTTTGCAATAACGAGTATTTGATGGTGAGTAGTTTGGTCTGTTGCACGACTGAAGGAACACAGTTTGAGACTTGTTGAACTGTAATCTGCAGGAAATATCGTCCTTAATCACAGTTTGCCAGATAATAATGCAGATGCCAAACCACAATGTACTCTCATGCCAACAAACATTATCTGATTATGACTATTATAGCCAGTCTGTCATTATCTTATTATCTTACTAACAGTTAACGTCACATATGAAGCACTGCTCAAATAAAGATGCAAAAATGGGACATTAAAATGCAGTTTAAAATGATGTTTCTGCTCAAGATAAGGACAAATAACAGGTTCAAGAATGAGTCAGATGGTTTTAGAAGTAAAGTGCTATTAAATCAAAATGTAGAAATACATATGTGTGCAGGCAGCACAATCAATGGCAAAAGATCACATTGCTCAAGGGATAGTTCACCCTAAAATGAGAATTCTGTCGTCATTTACCCTCACATCGTTCCAAACCTGTAAAACTTTGGTTAAACATCTTAATCCAAGTCTTGTGAAGAGATACAATTGCTTTATATGATAAACAGCATGCAGGAGCTTCAGTGTTTGCCATATTTGATGTGCTCTATGTGTGTGTGAATGAAAATTAAATCTGTTCATCATATCATCATAAAGTGATCGTATCTCTTCACAAGACTTGGATTAAACCACTCAATTCATATGGATAAGTTTTATGACTAGTTTTGGTACCTTTGGTTAGACTTTTAAAGGAGGGACGGAAAACTTAGGTTTCAATAAAAAATATATAAATTTGTGTTTTGAACATGAACGAAAGTCTTATGAGTTTGGAACGACATGGACAACATTTTCATTTTGAGTGAAATATGCACAACAAACACCATTATTCATCACCATTTTAAAATAAATCTAATTTCAATCGAGTGAACTCAAAGTATTATTATAAAACAGATATTCTGAATCTAATTTCTGATTGGATGAGCCACATTTGAAGCTGTAAAATGAAGATAAATGCTTTGTCCATGGCACTCAGAGTTGAATATGAATTTGAAAGCCTTTAATGTATTATTGCTATTAAATTTCATGGTTATTTGTGACTCTCTTTGGCGGATTGCTTTTGTTCTTCTTTTGTAAGTCGCTTTTGATAAAAGCATCTGCTACATGCATAAATGTGTTTAAACCAGCCAATCAGATTGAAGCTTGTGGGCGGTTTTTAAGCTTGTGACAGAAAGTGAATTGTCAATTTGTATTTATTTTTATAACACATTTGGCATCACCAAAATAATATAATTATGCATGTGTGTGTGTGTCCTTCGCTCACCACAAATATAAATGAGGTTAAATGCTCTTTACAGATGCTGGTATTTGTTCAAAGGCTGCAGGCAATAGGGTCAAAGGTCAGTGACAGGTCACTGTGATGTCACTAATCAATAAAGGTCTTGAACTCCAGTCCTTCCTGTCTATGAAAATGAACCCAGAACAATCAGTCTGTGGGATTTTTTGGGGGGTTTGCTATTTGTCATAAAAGTTTTTGGCTTGACAAAGCAGCAAAACACACAAGTAAACAGAAATAGATCAATTATAGCTGAGGAAAAGAAACTTGTGAAATTGCAGGCGTATGTGAAAACACTTCCCATAGCTGTACGGTGGCCTGAGGGCACCATTTGAGATTGAGTGTCATTTCACATGAAGAGCTCTGAGGAGATGAGAAGCGTGGAAAACAGGTTTACCTGAGACTCCCACCAGTGTGTGGTGTAAGGTAACAACACACAAAAACATGTTATAGAATATGTTTGCATTTGTGAGTTTTCTACATTCACACAATATCTGAATATTCCAGTAATAATTAATAATTTCACCTCAGGCGTGTGTTTGCATTCACCTGGTCTCTCATGGTCCAGATTAAACCGCCTCAGGACAGTTAAACACAGAAACCAGATCTCCGCTGCACTTCTATTGCTTTAGAAAGTTATTTGAGGATCAGCTCCACACCTCCAGGTGTAAACAGATGCCGTTCTCAGCGCTGAGCCCCAGGTAGGGCTCATCTTGCTGGGGTAAGAGCCTCAGAAGAGCCACTGTGAGCTATGGAAGATTATCAAAGAGGCCATATTATGCCATTTGCAAAGTCTTGATTTTGTTTTTGAGTCACTTTTCATGCTTGAATGTTCAAAAACACTGTTTTTCTCATATTCTCCATTGTTGCAGCTCCTCTCTTCCCAGTCTGTCAGTAACGCTCTGTTTAGTTCCTGTCTCTATGGAGCCCCTCCTTCTGAAAAGCACAATGTACTCTGATTGGTCGGCTGGACCAGTGCGTTGTGATTGGTCTAGCGCTTTGGGCTTGTTTGGGAAATTTCCCGCCCCTTACCATAACCACGAGTTTCAACACACTAATGCTGCCTTCACGTACTATCAGAATAATCATAAATATGAGTTTCCTCGTTAAAAATTGGACATGAACTCAAGTCATATTTACCACTGGGAAACTCTGGAATAAATTAATAAGTTGGGCAGGCCATAAACTTTAAACATGGCGGAGGGGAGAACGATTGCTGCTGTGACTGGTATTATTTATTAGTTTTTTCCACAACAGCTACATCGCCTTGTCTTGTCGTTAAAGTAGTGCATATTTACAAATGTGAATAATCATTTGAAGGGTATTGTATGTTTTATACACAGCAAAAATAGCCTGCATTTGACCAAAATTCTAGACTCTAGATAGCATGGTGAATGGGATGCTAAATATCATTTTGGCTTTAATAAAATTTTCCAAATAAATAAGCAAGAATAAACCTTGTGTCCACCATGATTCCTGTTCTTTCAGACAACAAAGCACTTGAATGCAACAAGCTCGTAATCCCGACTTCAGAAGTGGGAAGTAGGACATTTCCGATAGCACTAACTCAACCAGGCCCTGCCTCTTTATTCTGCGTATGCCTTGGGAGGGAATTATTTAAATGAGGAATATTGTGACGTGTTCGTTCCCAGAAGAAAACTCAAGACTACAGTGGAGGAAGAGTTCAGAAACAGTGACAGTGATATAGAGAATAACTCCCGCTGGAGGGACTTTGTGCTTTGGAACTTTGCAAAGCTTTTTCATGCTCAAACAGAAACATTACACACTAAAGAAAGATGAACATGGAAAAAAGCATAATAGGCCCTCTTTAAAAGCACTGATTGGTGTTAAATGTGTGTTTGTATGTGTGATGTTTCTCTAGATTGTATTTCTGTCACTGTTATAAGACAGAGATGAATGGCTCTGGTGGTTTGTTTATGGAGGAGTGTGTGTGTCTGTGTGTGTTTAGAGAAGGTTGAAGTGATCTCGTGTCACTGGATGTGGTGTCTTGGCACGCAGGAGATAAGTGTTAATGAGCAACCAAAGCTTGTGTGTCATTCAGAAATGAAAATGAACTGAGGTACCACAAATGTTTGAAATGCATTTGTATTTAAATAATGTTATATTTGATAAATTAGCTTTATTTTATGGATCATACATGGTAGATGAACACTTCATTCTCAGTATAGTTGTTCTTGACAAGTTTTGTATCAGGACCCAAATTTAACACTGGACATCAAGCGTTGACCAACACAATAACATTGAAAACAAAAACATTGAAATGTATTCATATTACTGTTTTTGAGGATGAGGACATCATGCAACCTGTCCATGTTGGCATTGTTTTTATATGTTATTTAGGGCTCAGTAAATCTGAAAATTAAAACTATTGAAAATACAATAACAGACGGACGTAGAAAATACTAAATGTCAAATAATGGCGCAGCAGTGCAGGATGTACTGTCGCAATCTTTGCCAAATCCAGAGATTAGAAACCAACCAATGTCCTCAGACTGATTCCCTCAGCTGTTTTCAAGTCCCAGCCATGTGCTCATTCTCGTGGCGCTAAACATCTGTGGATTTGTGTGCTGACGTGACATCGAGTTCACACAAACAAACAACTACAGCACAGCAGATTTTACAGAGCTGTAATAGGCAGTGGCAACTTTGAAAAAATAATCTAAGGTAAGATGAGATCTGGTTTTGTTGCATAATTTGCATACTATTTCATCCATTTGATAACTTTAGTTTTATTCTAAAATCCGGAAAATAGTAGTAGGTGTGTCCAAATGTTTGAATGCTATACATTTAGACTCTTTAGTGTTCTTGAGAAACAACAAAAATTATTTTCAGGGTCATAAACACACACATTTGTAAGGACATTCATTGATATAATGCAATCTCTAGCCCCTTACCTTAACCTTAACCTAATTCTATTATTATCCCTAAAACCAAGTCTTAACCTTCAAACGGTCTTTTAGGCCCTGTTTACACCTGGTATTAAGATGCGTTTTGGTCGATCGGATCACAAGTATACGAGGCGGACACATTCCCGTTTACACATGGTGTTTAAATCTCTCTTTTGTCCACTTTCAACCATATCTGTCCTGATTTCTTCTAGGGGAGGGTCTATGGGCGGGTAAATGTATGGGCTTTTTCAGATCTTTTGATCTAATGGACAAAATAAGCTTACGCAATTTACATATGAACGCACACAGAGACGGCGGGAAAACACACTGAGAACAGTAGCTTTCATTTCTGCTCTGACAGCAGCAAGACCACGCCGAACGCTGTGAGTGTGTGTTAGAAATCAGGAATGAGAGAACATTGTGCTTGGTACGTTTTTTGTCTTCAAACCAAAGCTGACTAAATCCCGTCTGGCTAGCGCGCTTCCCATAATGTTTACACATTAGGTCAGTAGGCAGAGAGTAAACGGTCTTTTGTGGCTGTTCGAACACATTTGGCCACATGAGCGTTTACACTATGAAAGCAATCCGGTCAAATGCGTTTTCAACTCTGGAAGTGGTCAAAAGTGGACAAGCTCAAAACGTTTTAGAACCTGTTTACACCGGTATTTACCGTTGTTCACTTGTGATCCGATCGTCCAAAACGCATCTTAATACCAGGTGTAAACAGGGCCTTAAATGGGTCTCAGAAAGTGAGGAGCGGCCCAAAGGTCCTCACTTTACTCACTTTGTCCTCACTCCCATGGTCTAAGACTCAAACTGGTCCTCACAAAGATAACTACAGGCTCCAAAAAGGTTTTTTTTAGCAGTGATGCCATAGATCACTGCCATTTTTGGTTCCCCAAAGAACCTTTCTGTGAACAGAACCTTTTATTTTCTTAGTGCAAAGAACATTTAAAAAAATCTAAACATTTTCCTCTATAAAGAACCTTTTGTGGAATGGAAAGGTTCCATGGATGTTAAAGGTTCTTCATGGAACCATCAATGCCAATAAAATAACCTTTATTTTTAAGAGTGTATACAAGTGTACACACACACACACACACAAATACTTTGCACACTTAGCAGTATGTGAGCTGAAGATTCTTAGCAATATTCAGCATATCTGACTGATCCCAGATCAAATACATCCGTATATCTTTGGCTTATGTTTAGTATTCACATTTACTGAGTGCAGCTCCTCAGAGATCTGATCCTAAAAACAAATCAGTCAAGAGTCAGAGTCTGACCTGAAAGTTCAAATGTGTTCAGAGAATCTCCCATCAGATTATATCCTAAATGAAAAACTATACTGCTGATATGAGAGGTAAAAGGTTATACGGTGTATTTCAGTCAGATAAGGGTCATGTTAGACTCCATCCTTACAGAAGAGAGAGGTCATGCTAGCTTTTTTAAAACTTTTACATTTTCATCTGAAGGAGTATGACCTGCTGATGTGATTTCTGAGATCTGTCTCTGTTATATGGCCAGGATCTGACTGTAGCTTTCACATTTTCACATTGTGTAATTCATAGATCGCGTTTTAAACATGTGCGGTCATTTCTGAAGCCACGAACTTCCACTTTGCTTGCCGCAGTTTCAGTTTCCAATTATGCAAGTAGGCATTTTATGAGACTTATGAAAGGTTAAGGAACAGTTATTTTCATTGCTGTGATCAGCTGTTCCTGCTTTCACATCTGCTTTAACATATGCGGGTGTAAAAACAACATGTATGTTTTTCTTTCAGCTTTCAAAATGAGCTTTTCATTGCCATCAATTGTCAATGGACTAGTCTGAACAGGACTTGATTGCACATCAAATTATAGTAGTATAAGCACCAGACTATACAAAACATCCCAGTGAATCATCAGTTGTGCTTTGAATATCAGAACCATTGAACATGTCTTTAGCTGGTCTTAATTGGGTTTAATATCCGAGATCTTTTAATCACTGAAAATGAGAAGACATCCGAGGAGAAAAGCTCAGAAATATTCATTTGTTTCAAAGCATTAGCCGTCTTCTGTTCTGCTGTCATTTGATAATGAGGACCGATTTATTAAATTAAGATGAATTCATCGTAATTGTTTCACTGTGGGTTTATGTAAGTAAAGACATGCAACGAACAAGCAGACTGTGGCCTTGCACAGGGTTAGTGGTGAGAAAAACCAAAGCTCAATGGGAAAACCCGTCATCTGCTTGAAAAAATTGCCATGAGACACAAACAGAAGTCATTCTCAGAGAAGCAGCTGTTTAAAGGAAAAGCAAAAACATTCTCCTATCAGATATATAGTTGCAAAAAATATGACTCCAAAATCAAAACAATAACCCTAAACAATATGATTCAAATATGTTACTCAAGACAAAACCTTACACTGTATGAGACTCCAAAACAGACTCATGATGAACGTAATATGGGCAGCTGTAGCTGTAATCAAAAGCTCTGTAACTCGAGTCGAGCGTGTTGTCTCTTCAGCTGAGCTGATGGAATTAGATGTGATTGTATAGAGTCTCAAAGTAAGCCATCACAGATTTACATTCAGTGACTGAGGTTTAAATGTCCCAGCCAACAGAACAGCAATTCAGCAGGAACTGTGTGTGCATGGATGTGGCAAACTTTTTATAAGTTCTTTTATAAGGTATAAGGACAATTACATGGTTAAACAAGTGCCTTGGACTCTTTAACAAGCGCAACTCCAGCCATAATGTAAAGACCGTAAACGTTAAAGTGAACAAGGTCAGAGCCAAAATAGTCAATTCAAATTCCAGAGAGACCAGAGGCCGAATGTAATCTGAAACCAAGAACGCAAGCACAACGACCCTCAAACCAGAAAAGGCGGCTTCATATTGCAGTGTTTCCATACATGACTTCACGGTGCATAAGAGATGCATGCAAAGTATTTAACAGGTGAAATCACAAGAAACAGGTGAGATGAGCAGCACTGTGCTTTAAGAAATGGTGGAGAATGTTTGGTGCACAGGCGTGCTGGCTGCTGAAATAGCAAAGATTTAGCACATGAAATAGGTTTTGCACAAATAATTTAACATGACCTTGTACTGTTTTGATAAAAAAAAAATAGAGAAAAGCTGAAACATAAAAATAAGAATTGGCTTGGAAATATATATATATATATATATATATAAAAAACAATTTTTTAACCATTTTTACATTCAAATTCTCAAAGCGATTTTTTGGAAACAATCATTCTTGTCAAGTAGTAAACAATGTCTTATTTAACTTGTTAACTTCTTTCCAACGTCTGCCATTGTCTGTCCCATGGATTGGATTGTAGATCATAAATACATGGATCGGCAGTTAAAGCTCCAGTATGACTGGTTGGTTGAGTGGGAATGTTTTCGTTGCTTTGAATATGAGTGGTTTCTGGTTGCAGTCCAGCCTAATAATTTTAATAAACAAAAATTGCAGCACTATGTCAGAGAATGTATATCTGGAATTTGCATTTTGTTTTGTGAACAGACAGAACGGATATATATAAATATAGGGGTGCACATAAGTGGTGCGCAGGTGTGCATGCGCGACCAAATTAAAAAATGCGCTTGCCGACATGGTTGACAGCTGTTAATGCACAATCACCGTTTTAGATCGACTAACTGTAATACTGTATAAGATTTCCATTGGAACTGAATGCATAATAAATCTGCCGGTTTCAGAGCAAAACGCAAAGCTGTGACATATACTTACTTCCTGGCAAAAAAAAAAAAAAAAAAAGCTTGCTGATTGTAGGTTTGAAAATTTATATAAAAATAAAAAAGTAAAAAATAAAATGTAAATATTAGCATTGTATTTTTAAGTGTACTATAAAATAATTGTATTTTTATATACTCTTTTTTTATTTTAAAATATAATAGTATTACCACACTTTCTTTATTATTTTATTTAAAGGTCCCATATTGTCAAAACTGAAATTTCCTGGCTTTTTCCATGATAACTCAGGTCTAGGGGCTATGTAACGACCATATAAGTTTCAAAACAGTCAATCCACAGTCAAATGCACACAGCCTGCATAAAGTAGCTGTGCCTTTTCACGAGCCGTAAAAATGTGATGTCAGGACTACTGAGTCATTGCCTTCATTGAGTTTGGCTCAAACATGTACTACAGGCTACAGCATACATGACCCTAGTTACTTGTGGTTGGCCTGGCCGTGCGTCACTCAGAAAACAACAGGCCAATCAGAAGAGAGGCTCATGAATATTAATTAGACATGCCAAAATCCACCTGTTCTTAGCAGAGCTCCTGAGAGAGGAGCTGTACAAATATATTGAGATGGTTTTTGGTACTTATACCGCAAATATATATTCTTAAGGACATCAAAACCTAAAATAAAACTCCAGAAAGGTGTACAATATGTGACCTTTAAAAAAATGAACTAAATAAAGTGCAATAATGCTATTATTAATGATTTTTTATAGTTATATTTAATGGGTCACACTATGTGCAGCATGTGCACCAAATGCACCAAACTGAATCTCCAGGCGCTTTCATGAGAACCTGAAAAACTTATGTGCACCCCATATATATATATATATATATATATATATATAAAGCCTTACAGGCCTACAATGTAGCATGAGTCTGAATGCTGCGTGAGAAGCATGCTGCTATTGCTGTCTGCGACAACCAAAGTGGTAAGGGGAACGTTGATAAATTCTAGAAATTACCAATGCATTGTGGCTTAAGAGCCTTATTCAGGGTATACAACAGACACAAATACATGAACATTTTAAGAAAACATCTCCATACTGAGTTACTCATACAAAGAAAATTAACAACAGCTGACAAGCTCCAGACGTCACACAATGTTTATGCATTGTGTCTGTTGTATACCATAAAGAAGGCTCTTAAGCCAAAACGCGTTCCACTTACCACAAGTGTTGCTGGATTCCCCTTTGGTACTTTTTATATTGTCTGCTTCCACGCACCTTGTGAGCTGGTAAAGTCGCTCCAGATCTAACCTTACTTGTCTGCAATGACCACTCAGCTAAACATTAAAACTAACTCCAGTGATGGATGACCACTCACTGTAACACACCGGAAGAACTGAAGATCTTCTTCTGTATTAGATTCATACCTGCCGTGAGCTATTTCATAGAGTGGTGGGGACAAGATCAGCCATGGCAAATAAATGACGCCTGTGCCTCTGGTGGTGTGTGGATGTCCATATGACACCTGTGCAGAAAACAGAGTTGTTAATCTCCTTATGGCTGCAGTCTTTAAGTAGTGGAATGTGGTGAATGGTTGTACTAACATGGTCTGGTGTGTGTGTGTGTGTGTGTGTTTAATAGCTTGTCTAATCTCATCCCAGCAGGATTGCAAATCCTTGCCATGTGGCTTCGGCTCTAACAGGATTCAAAAGAACAGAGAGTGAACACTTTATTGAGTGATGACCAGTCAGTTAGTGCATGTGCTGAGGTAAATTATATTACAAAATTAAAAAAACCTGTTGGCGTGCTGTCATTTATCAAGTGACCTGATTAAATAAATTCATGCTGTATATTAATGTTGTTTTATTAAGTAATTATGAGCACCACAGACTGAGAACCAGATGCTGGCCAGATATGAACTATATACTAAGACGTGCCATTAAGTAATTTCCTTTTTTCTGGCCGATACGAATACAGAGGATTTGATGTGGTTTGGCGAGTTTAAAAAAAAGATGAAAGAATAAAGACGGTCAGGAATACATTAATCATATGAAAGGTGATACCGATCAAGATCTGGCTTTGTTGCAGCTCCAGCCTTTTGTAGCATTTGTATGATGTGGTATTTGTTTTGTATGAACTATTTATATTGACAAACGCTTGCTTGCATTCACAAAATGTTTGTGAGTCCGTGGAGTGAAGAGATGTCACCACCAGCGGATCAATCGACTCTGTGGCCTGAGAGAGCTTTTGTTCTCTATTCAAGTAATCACATGCTCATACAAACACACCATTCTGCAATTAACTCCATTACATTAATGCAATATATGTTTTATGTTAATGCTTTCTGCATGAGCGAGTTTCCTATGGTTTTATGGCACTGATAATACAGAATGGGCAATATGATTGCTATCCTGAACAAATTCCTGTAAAGTAAAACTAAACCAGCTGAGGTTATGACTTTTTCAGTCATTTTTAATTGTTTGTATTATGCGCATTGTTTATAAAATATTGTGTATATTGCATTTTATATTGTACTACATTTACATTGTGTTAAACTGATTTGACCACTAAACTTCAACTTCACACGAAAGTTTATAGAGTGTCGTGCCTTCACACGCCGCGAGGTGGCGCTATATAGTAGCGCCGGGGCGCGCACTCCGCGCGTGATTGATCGTTTTCAGTGCAGTCCGTCCTCAGGCTGCTCAGATCGAGGTTGCTCGCGTTCTGAACGCCGAGCCGCATTCCTGTCGCGCCACGGAACGGGATATTTCAGCGAGTTTGGGAATTTAACTATGACTAGGACATGCCATTCAAGGATCACTCGAACGTGTAAGTACCATAAAGGAATGATCTAAACTGTCTACGTTAGAAATGTGAGTGGATGTCTTCGCGGCAGTAGTTTTGGAAAGCAGGATCGTTGAGACTACACTCGTGTAGTGTGTAATTTAAGCATCGCTGTGGTGTTCAAGTGTGGAAACCAACGTTTGGCTTTTACACTATCCAAAGACCACGTACAAAACTTTAAAAACCCGGCGTTCGGCTTGTTCCCAAAGACTCGATTTTGAGCACTGATCATATTTGGAGACTTTTCCCCCCAAACATTTAGATGTCTGGTTTGCTGGCTGTTTG
The DNA here is from genome assembly GCA_039654105.1 of Coreius guichenoti. NCBI lineage: Eukaryota > Metazoa > Chordata > Actinopteri > Cypriniformes > Gobionidae > Coreius > Coreius guichenoti. The sequence goes on along the minus strand of CM077180.1, from coordinate 4,504,527 downwards.
AAGTGTGTGTATATATTCACATAATCCATTTTAAAAGCGCGTATGTATCCTGGAATGCAAGGGTGGGAATTTATTACCGATTACATTTCCTCGAACGCTCGGCTGAATGGAAGTGTTAAAGTATCAAATGTATCGGTTTTGTTTACCAGATCCGGTTTGTATACTATCCAAACACGTTGTAGAGTTGAACCAACTCAGGTCGTGGTTAACTGCTTTGAATCAAAGCATTTAGATCCCAGAGAAGAACAGCAGCAGCAGCGAGCGGCATGGTGACGGATTGTGCGGGTAGGGTTAGGTCAAAGTTACCGAGACCGATAAGAAACTGACATTCCAAAGGCGTTTTGAGAAATTCCGCACGTAAATAAAAACGCGGACGGTTATTTATGAACATTCCGATTTGAAAATGGTCTCGGAACCATATGTTGCCAAAGGGGCTATTTTTAAACTACCCTTCCTGTTTCTCCATCCAGCTCTAAGAGGCACCCTCATCTCAGGGGACCACATGTTGCTTTTGGTAAAAATCGATAGACTCTAATTGATTTATAAATGATTCGTTTCGGTGTGTTGTGTTAAAAGGGCGTTAACAGCAGAACTGGTTATGGAAGCTGTTGCTGCGGTGCATCTGAAGGTTCTGCCTGTCCGTGGGTGTGTGTACTATTCATTTTCTTGGTCTTCATTCAGTAGGTCTGTATGTATGTATGTGATCCAGTGCAGCATGAAAACCATGTATAAACCATTCTGAGAAGTTGACAGACGTGACCGCGTTATCTGCCCCAACATGACCATTGAGCTCGCGCAGGCGTTTTAATGATCATGGACTGGTGGTATTTTGGTTACTGATGGTCTTCAGGGTTTAAGAAATAGACCTTAGAAAAACGATTGGTCTCGACATATCAGACGACTATTCATGGTCCCTGTCTTTCCCATTGTTATCACGACTTGGCGGTTAGGAGCGTGACGGACATTCAGATGGAAATTGGGAATGTGTTTCCTCAGGCGTGAGGGAATCGTTTGTTTAGAAGGAGGCACGACTCCCAACACAAACCTAACGGGAATAATCTCACGGTTTGCCTATGAAAAAACGACTTCAGGCCCCGTGGGTCAGCGAGTTAAAGCCATCTCCCTCCTTTTAGTCGTGTATTATGAATAAAATTCACATCGTCGTGCTATTGTAGTCCCAGATCCTCAATGTTGTACGCGTGTCAAATTATTTCAAAACGTCAAACGACTTTTTAAATGTTATCAAGTAAGCAATTCCCATAAAATTAGCTAGAGTTTGAGGTCTCTTAGACCACACACAGTCTAGAATACGAACCTGATGTACTCTCGAGCACACTTTACCTCAGAAAAGACCTGTAACACTGCAACGTGTCTGTTTTTACTGTTGAAAATCCGCTACACAGATTCGCGCCGGGAGCAATTGTGTGATGTGTGGAGTTTGGAATGCGAATTGGCCCGCGTGCTGCTGGAGAACAGAAGATGTGCGCCTGCGCAGTCACTAGCGTGACTGGTTTTTCTCAGACCCACAGCCAAAAATAATGACCAAGATGAGCTCCTTTACCAAAATAATTTATCTCAGCAAGACAAAAATGATTGATAGTGAATCACATGAGTGGGGACATAATTATGGAACGAAAGATACAAGCGCTGCAGTAAATTGGGCACAAAGGGAGAGAGTCAGGCTATTGTTTTTGTTCTAGATTATTATGAGTGGAAATATGAAATAAATTTGCCCAAATGGAAGATTAATAAATGTGTGAGGGAGAGTGATAAGATTGTCTTGGCCAGATTGCTGCTATTGCATATTACAATTTGCACTACCGTGCTACTGTGATGGTATCAAATGGTAATGGATTTTATATACCATGGTACTGGACAATTATCAATGGTATTTACATGGATAATACACTCAGTGGCCCCAAAACCAATGGCAGTACCATGCATTATTTGTTTGTTAGTGGCTGGTGTTCAACTACAAGAGACTTCCCTTTGTATATTTTGTGCTCCTCTTGCCTTGTCAACATCCCAGGCTGCAGCATGAGAGCTCATAATTGTGGCATTCTGTGGCCCATAGCTCACCCTCTGTTTGACTTCTATTTATAATCTCTCTCTCTCTCTCTCTCTCTCTCTGCTAGTCTCTCACATGGTACTGGGTAAACGTTTGTGTGGTGCCTTGCCGGTCTATCATGCAAAGGTTTCAAGGCCTAAAATCTGACTGAAAGAAGTCTCTATGGCTGCATTTACACTGCAGGTCTTGATGCCCAATTCCGATTTGTTGACTATATCCTTTTTTTTTTTTTTTTTTTTTTTTTTTTTTTTTTGGATGACCAGCTTACATCTTCTTTTAAAAATGACCCATATCCGATATCTGCATTTACACTATACACTTGGCGAAACAACCCAAATTAGAAATTCTGACCTGGAAAAGCTTAGGCCGAAAAGGAAGTAAAAATGGCACGATTTGCAATGAACGCAGACTAAAGCTTTTGCTTTCCGCACCATCTTTAAGAGCCAGCAAAACACTGGTCTCTTAAGGTGGAGAAAAAAAGAGAGCCCTTGTTGCAGCTTGAGTCATGGGATCGCGGTTGGTGTCCACCTGAGTTGACATCATTCACCACGTCATTTTTTTCAGTAGTCTTGCGTAGCCAGACCTTCAGACTGATGGCAGAAGGTCAAGGACCGCCCAAGAGGATGTTTGACTGACATGTACCGCAACCAATCACAGTTCGTTTTGTTCCGCGTCATGTTTAGGGGCGTGAAAATGGCGTGTATCTCTAAATTATTCAGTCAAGAACATTGTTCACGTTTACTGCAACAATGGAGCCGTGAACTTCACATACTTTTGAAAATCCAGTGTTTAGTTGATCCTGGTAAGCGCTCATTGTCACAGTTGTAAACACGACAGCGTTCTTCTTCCACGAGGGAGTTTGGCGTCACGGCATTTGTTTCCAGGCGGACCATTAAAGAACGCAACACACACATCTCGTGGACATCCTGTAGAATTCAACCAGATGACGACTGTGTTTCCAGATAAGTGTACCATATGCATCAGACGTTCAGCCAACGGTCCGTGACGTCTGAGGCTGAGACTACTTTTTCAGTGACGTACGACTTGCATTGACAGGGGAATATCCAATCTGTCCACTTACATGCATGGCAGACGCAAATACGCACATATCCGATTCATATCAGATTTATTTCCACGTATGAATGAGGCCTGAAACTGAACTGAGACCTGTCTCCTTGTGATCGATTGGTCTCTTATGCTCTATAATAGAAAAGGGATACGTTGTGTTTGTGTGGTGTAAAAATATTATCTGTGATCAGAGAATGTGACTCTAGAGACATATCAAGGCTCTCAAGCAAATCAAAGTAAACTTTAGGTGTTAAGTTTATGATATATATTAGTTTTTAGCTGCATTTCTTTAACGAGCATTGAGTTTTCTACATGGTAAAACCCCACTCGAAAAAGTAAAAATGCAGGGCTTCCTTAAGTTAAAATGTTAAAATTTGTTTTTTAAAGAAAAAGTACATGCATACATGGTTTTTCCTTTTTCTTCATTCATTCATTCTCTCTCTCACTTTCTTTCTTTTTCTTTCTTTCTTTCTTTCTTTCTTTCTTTCTTTCTTTCTTTCTTTCTTTCTTTCTTTCTTTCTTTCTCTTTCTTTCTTTCCTTTCTCTCTCTCTCTGTCTCTCTCTCTCTCTCTCTCTCTCTCTCTCTCTCTCTTTCTTTCTCTCTCTCTCTCTCTCTCTCTCTCTTTCTTTCTCTCTCTCTCTCTCTCTCTCTCTCTCTCTCTCTCTCTCTCTCTCTCTCTCTCTCTCTCTCTCTGTCTGTCTCTTTCTTTCTTTCTTTCTTTCTTTCTTTCTTTCTTTCTCTCTCACACTCTCTCTCTCGCTCTTTCTTTCTCTTTTTCTTTCTTTCTTTCTCTCTTTCTCTCTTTCTTTCTTTCTTTCTTTCTTTCTTTCTTTCTCTCTTTCTCTCTCTCTCACTCTCTCGCTCACACTCTCTCTCTCGCTCTCTCGCTCTCTCTCTTTCTTTCTTTCTTTCTTTCTTTCTTTCTTTCTTTCTTTCTTTCTTTCTCTCTTTCTCTCTCTCTTTCTCTCTCTTTCTCTCTTTCTCTTTCTCTTTCTCTTTCTCTTTCTCTTTTCTCTCTCTCTCTCTCTCTCTCTCTCTCTCTCTCTCTCTCTCTCTCTCTCTCTCTCTCTCTCTCTCTCTCTCTCTCGTCCTAAGGCCAGTGGTGATATTAAAAAGCATTTAAGAGGTCTGGCTGTTACTCTGTTTGTTAAAGAGCAAACAGTGAGAGGTCTTCTTCACACACAGACACTACTAACTCTATCCAACCTTCAGACAGTCATCGCACAGTTTGTCCTCCAGTGAAATGACATGTTCACTTGTGTCAATACTAGTGATAGACTGATAAATTGGATGATATTTGCCCATTTTGAGATCATCGACATTGGCTGAAAACTTAACCCACTTGGCTTTACCCACTAGACTTGTTGATGAATAATGGCCAATTTCTGTTTTCAAATGTTATTAGTGAATTACATCTTAATTGTTGACATTGGCTGCCTCATTCTCTAGTTATCATCCCATATTAGTTGACACACCAAACTGGAGACCGAAGACACAAGCTTCAGTCAAGACTCACGGTAGTCACAACAAACATTCATTGTGACCTTTTGCAGTCTAGCATTCAGTTTTGTAAATTACTCCTACCATTTGAATTTTGTTGATATGTGGCCTTTGCTTTGAAGTGCATTTCTTTTTAAAGTGTTTTGAATTAAGAATGTCATGAGAAAATCTGATCCAGAACAAGAAAAACAAGCATTTCGAAGTTTCATTAGTTTGAAAATTGTATCACCTTTAGTAAAACTCAGAAACAGAACCTAGCTTTCAGCGGGATATGTTTTTTCTTTGGATGGCATTGAACACTTTGAGTTAACGGTTATAAATTAATAATATCCAGCTTTTTCCAGTTATATTTTCATCCGCTACATTTTTAACTGTTCTTCAAAGGCCCTCCGTTCTCTCTCTCCCCCCCTCTCTCTCTCCTGTGTGACATCTGTTATTTAGGATGAGTTGTGTTTCAGGAATGGGCGACAATTGCTGCAGTTACACCCTTCAAGGAAACCGCTTTCCTGATTATACTTGAATGCACATAAATGTGCACAGGTCCATCTCTTCTCTTAAGACAGAAGCTTGTTGTCCACATTTTGTAATGTTGTCAGCTTGGTTCACAAGTTTACACCGCTAATCGTAGGGTAGGTGCGTTCATGATGAGATTATCCTCCTCTCCGACTGTAATTCCAATCTTGCTTAATCTTACGCTATTCGAGAGTTGATTCATAACTGCATGTCAACAAACAGCTTAGAGGAAGGACGTGCAGTCAGTTTTGCACAGATTAGAAAAAGAGCTAACAAAATTACAGATGAGACAGTGGTTGAAAAGACGTGGGAAGCAGCTCACTGCCACTTTGGCTTGTTGATTTGTTTGTTTATATTCTGGCTCCAGCTTCACCCACCCTCCTCACACCCTTTCCCATAGTTCCATTGGCAGTTGCTCATTGCTGCTTTCTTTCTTGTTGTTGATAGTGTGCACATCTGAGAGATTTGTTTTGTAGCATCTGTGATCTCTGACACATGCGGCGAGTCGGCTGCTATTTGGGTTTAGAGTAGTTGCAAACTTGTGAAGTGTGTGACTTTTTCACCATTAAACGGAATCGCATAATGAATGTTTCAAACAGATACATTGGTTGAGTCAGTGTTGCTGTGTCAGGCTGGATGGGCGGCTCAAACATACAGAGCATCGTGTTTACACTTTTTCAGGGAAATCAAATCAAATGGTTTACTTTAAGGGTGTGTTCACACTTGGCATGTTTGGTTTGATTTTAAACGAGCTTTGGTGTGATTGCTCTGTTAGTGCAGTTCATTTGAATAAGTGTAAACGTTGCCATCTGAACCAAACAAGCCGAACGAGAACGCTGTTAAGATGGGTTTCGCTCCGCTTCCAAACGAACTCTGGTGCGGTTCGAATGAAATATGAATGCAACGCAGACCAAAGACATGTGAACGAACCAAGAGCGGGACATGATTTCACAAGATGTGACCCTAAAAAGGGCAGAATTCTGAAGCATACGTGTTTTTTCTCGTCATAGTCTCGATGTTGCCCATCACAGTTCGATACAGGCATCAGAACTGCATCTCCTCACAGCAGATCTTTGTTTGTGTGTGTGACGGAGGGATTCCTGCCGCTGTTTTGACTCCATTAAACATTTTATAAGCTCTTCATGAGTTCTCAGCTGGTCAAAATACCATCATATGCGGGCTGCATGTAGGCACATACAGCGAGCGCATTTAACCCAGAACACAGCATTGTTTTGGATGTTCGTAAGTTCCGTTACGAAATATACTTAATAAAAGCTGACCAATCAGGTTGTGAATGTATCCCTATGCCTTTAGGTTCGGTATCTTTAGGTTTGCTGTTAAAAATGCCAATGTGAACTCTAGATTTTTTTTTTTTGGTCCAGACCAAACAAACCAAGCAAACTGAACTACAAGTGTGAAGACACCTTAAGTTGCCTCTGTGTATTAAGCTGGAATTGAAGTACTTTAACACTGAAAAATGTTACACACTTTAGCTTAAAATATGAAAGGACTTTTGTTGTACACAATGAAAAGAGAGCAAAATCTGGAGTAATGAATGAATCTTCATGCTCTGAATCTGGACTGCAGCGTGGGCTTGTGTTTGTGTGTTTTGCAGCATGTGACGTGGTGATACTTTTTGTGTTGTTTGGACAGAACTCAAACAATTGTACTGGAGTTTACTGCTGTGTGTGTCATTTTTGGGTCGCACAAATAATGTGTGATTCAGATAGGAAATAATCATACATCCATACGGCTGATGTTTCTCTCTCTCTAGGCCAACTTGACTTCTCTCATCACTCCCACTCGCTCTGTTTTTTCTCCCCCTTGTTTTCTTCTGCACTGCTCATCTCCTGTGTGTGTGTGTGTGTGTGTGTGTGTGTGTGTGTGTGTGTGTGTGTGTGTGTCAGTGTTTGGATGTGTTTCTGGTAAGTGGGTCCAGCCCCAATCTGAGATGTGTTTTTCCTTTAAATGCAGTCAGCGGCTAAAGCAGCAATCAGGAGGACTGACCTCTCTGAGATTTTTTCTTTCTTACTCAGTATTTTCTGCTTGTTTTTGCAGTGTAATGCTTCTTAGTGCAGATTGTTAACTGAATTGAGTGGTGAATTTCAAACTGCAACTGTTCACAAGATCAGTGGTTCTCAACTAGTATGTTGTGACCCATACACTCGTATAAATAAAGCTTCCAAAAGGGTGTTTTCATAGCGATGTCATGGAAGAACGATTTAGGGTTCCTCAAAGAACCCTTCCTTTAAAAGATTCATTTTTGTCTCGTCTACTCTAAAGAAACTTTTTCCACTTTAAAGAACCTTTTTTGCAAATGTTAAATGTTCTCCATGGAACCATCAATGCCTATGAAGAACCTTTAATTTAGAGTGTATATTGTGGACAGCATGAAACCATTCAGCCTATTTCATGTTTAAGGGTGTGTTCACACTTGGCATGTTTGGTTGGATTAAAATGAGCTCTGGTGCGATTGCTCTGTTAGTGTGGTTCATTTGAAAAAGTGTGAACGCTGCCATCCGAACCCTGGAACAAGCAGACAGAGACCGCTGAAAAGATGGGTCTTGCTCCGCTTCCAAATGGAATATGGATGCAACACGGACCAAAGACATGTAAACGAACCAAAAACGGGGACATGATGTCACAAGATATGACCCTAAAAAGGACAGAATGCTTTTTCTCGTCATAGTCGTGATGTTGCCCATCACAGTTCGGTACAGGATCAGAACCGTGTCTCATTGCAGCAGATCTTCGCTTGTGTGTGTGATGGAGGATTCCGGCCACTGTTTTGACTCCTTTACACATTTTATAAGCTCTTCACAAGTTCTCAGCTGGTCAAAATTCCATCATATGTGGGCTACGTCCTGTGTTATAATGCCAATGTGAACACTAAACGAACCAAGTGAACCGAACTACAAGTGTGAGCACACCCTGAAAGTGTTGTGTATTGTCGGGCCTCTGCAGTTCAAGGTAAAATGGTTGCATTTCACTTATTTAAAGATGTTTACCTTTTGATGTTCAATGCAAAATCAGGGTCCTGAAGCAGAACCAGTTGAGAAGCTCTGCGCTAGAATCACAATCGCAGCACTGTTCTCCCCTGTGACTTCACACAGCGCTGCGGCATTGCTCTCTCTAAATGTTTGCACACACACATGCATTCGCTCAAACACACATTTTTTTTTTTCCTCAGTATTGTGGCTGCTCTCCTCCTGCAGTTTTAACTGCACAGACGTTTAAATAATTCAGTATCTTAAGCTCAGCTTGTAAATAATGCGAGCACACGTATTGCACTGCAGCAAACTCTGTTTAATTTAATACAACTCAGTGCATTTATTATTGCAAAAAAAAAGCATGAAACAAACCTCTAATGCGAACGTTTCAATTATAAATGACACATGTACACACACTGCAACACATAGTTTTAATTATAACGTGCTCCAGTGAGAACTAATGAGATTTATTTCCTTCGCTGAGTTATGGCATTGCTCAAACCGTTTTTCTTCCCATGAGCCGATGCGTTTGTGCTCTCCACACTGTGTTTGTCTTGTTTGATTGCACTAAGTGGTTGTATATCTAGTGGTGCTTTATTACAGGGCTTGTAAGGCAGCACTGTATCCAAATTTCTTTTTTGATTTTCTGCAAGTAATTCACCCCAAAAAATGTAAATTCTGTCATCATATTATTTTCTTTTTTTTCCAATAGGAGATTTCAGAATGTATGAGCTTCTGTTTTCCATACAAGGAATGTTAATGCCAAGCTCCAAAAATGACAAACACCATAATTAGTCCGTACTATTATGTACAATATTCTTTTTGTGCCTAAGATGTAAACTTATTGTAAAACTTTAACATTATTCTTTTGCTGCCTTGTGAGCAAGTTGCTCATGCTGCTGCTGCTTGAGACTGCAAGGAGCGCTGAGGATTATATATGCATGCAAATGTGTGCATTAATGCTGTTTGCATTTTGGCTGTTGATTGTTTTAGAAGCGCTGTGTGTTTGAGCTGCTTTCTCTTCATTTATTTACTTGGTTAGCTCAAGTGAGCCGTCTACAGCCTACAATAGCAGTTGTTTTTATATATAATATATCTTTACATCATAGAAATAACATTCCTCATGGGAAACGTATGAGACATGAATTTCATATGTTATGAGAGTTCGATGCTGAACAAACAATTGCTGCATCCGAAATCACGTTCTGTATATTTGGTCTAAATTCTGTATAGCTGTGTGTTATGAATGAAATTTGGACGTACTACATGATGTGACCAATGGTGTCAGTTGCGTAATGTCACTTATCTGCCGTTCACAAATTCTCTCCTGTGGCCTCATGGGATAGGAAAGTATCCATGTGATGCATACTTATGTTGAATACTATGAATTTGGACATACTACTTGGCTCACATATTGTTTTTCATCTACTATAAAGTATGGAAGTGGCCATGTTCGGACACAGAGAATGTTTATCTAGCCAGAATTAAAATACATCACACACAAATATTGGATAAAATAATTCCTTTTCAGTCCCAATTAACTATTGTATTGGCATTGAATGAATTGTATTATTTCTACCATTATTTTGTCCACCATTATGGATGGATGTTTTTTCCCCACTGATCTCGGCACAGTGTTTTTTTTATGGAAGCTTGTTTCCGCCACAAAATAAAACATTTTAAAAGATAATTGTGACTTTTTAGTTTACATCTTGCAATTCTGACTTTTTTTCTCTCAGAATTGCATGATATAAAGTCAGAATTGCGAGTTATGAAGTCAGAATTTTGAGAGAGAAACTGAGTTTATCTTTATAACTCGCAATTGCGACTTTATATCATGCAATTCTGAGAGAAAAAGTTAGATTTGCAAGATGTAAACTCGCAATTGCGGAAAAAAATTGTGTGAATTGTACGATTAAAAAGTCGCAATTACCTTTTTCATTTTTTATTCTGTGGCGGAAAAAAGCTTCCATACTTTTTACCGATTGCCTTCTCTGTGCAGGATGCATGTGATGACGCTTAGAAAGCCGCATCTTAGACGGCTGCTGTAAAGATTTTAAATGCTGCTTCGGCAGATCACTGGGTTTTGGAACAGAGTGTTTGTTTGTGTGTATGTGATGGCCAAAAGTAGATTGCAGTTAATGCTTTTACTCTATAATCCTTTAATGAGTGTATCAGATATCAGAGAGGCTGTTGTGTGCGTTGATAGTGTAATTTCTGTACTGTGTTAATGCTGTCGTTTCACCCTTTGTTGCACCTTTTAAGGAGACTGATTTTACATTCCTAACATTCCAGCGGCGTGTAATGCTGTAACAGGCATGTGTGTGTTTGACTAAAGTCTTATATCATAGGTATATATATATATATATATATATAAGGCCTGTCAAGCGATTTAAATTTTTAAAAAAATCTAATTACACGATGTGGCGTTTAATTAATCTAATTAATCACAAATAAATCGCATGTCAAATTTGGCTGGGAAATTACCCACAAAAGATCATTTAAATGTGCTGTATGTACGTTTTTGACTGTACTAAAGCATAAAAATAACATATGTTTGCAGGTATTTAGGAAACATGCTAAATTCACCTACTCGTTTCTCTGAAAAACAATGCTACAGCCAGTTATTCTACTTTGAAATGTGCGTTCCGTGTCGGAATGTCTGTTTTTGTTTTGGTCTGTGCGATAACGCACGTTGCCAATTTACCCAATAGTATTTCGACACCACAGGTTGCCAGTTGGCGGAAAACACAGCGTATTGCTGCCATGGAAGACCGCAAACAAACTGGGTCAGAGATCGCAGATTCTACCCGACCTAAAAAGCCTCAGCACCCATCTAAAAATCTCTATGAACGGGAGCATATTAAAAGCTGATATCAACTCATCAACTTACAGTGTGTACCTCTCCTCGCCTTCCATTGTCACTTGCGCTTGTTCCTGTTGCGTGTCCTCAAACTGGCAACCCGCGTGAGCGTCGAGTCTGAGGGGGAAACAATGATCTCCAATATTTTGAATTTGGACTGCAGTACCCATTTCAACCGCTAGCTGTCAATCTTACGTACTGCACCTTTAAAGTCATTATTGTGTTAAATGAGAAAAGCATCAAAAAGTAGCTTTAGAAGTTTTATTTTTATTTGCTTCAACATAATTTGTTACACATAAACTTTCAGGCTTCAGTGGCTATGAGGTTGAGTAAATGATGAACTATACCTTTTAATGGGTTTTTTATTAATATGGAAAGTTTTTTTTTTTTTTTTTAAAAAGAAACTAAAACTGCCAGTACTGCCATTTATTGAACTGTTGTATAAAATCAATATCCCATTTGCACTTGTGCTATTTGGGACAAAAACAGCACTTTTTTTTTGCTCAACTATATCATGATATGAATATGAGAACTCATACAGGGGCATTTTTGCCCCGATATTTTGAATTTTAGGGTCATTCTAACTGTGTTTTATACGTAGGTTTCATCACACAGTGAGTTTTTTGCCCTGTTTTGTTCATCACAATCAACTGTATAAAATGTAAGATGAATTAGGGCTGGTGTGTTCAATGCGTTAATTTTAACGCGTAATAATAACTTAACTAATAAAATTAACACATTAAATCGACAGCCCTAATATATATTATTATATAATTTCATGTCATGGTTACGGCATATGTAATATAGCTGTTTTTTCTGGAAATTCAACTACAAAATGCAGTAGTTTTTTTTGTCACAATGTCACAAGACAGAAGTTAGAAGCTCTTCTAAGAGTGAAAGTTTTTCGGCTTTGTTAGATTTTTCTTTTTAAATTTTTTGCCAATTTTTATTGTGGTATAAACTATACTGCAGAGTCTCATGTACCATCATGCCGGCCAGCTTGTGTTTCCATGGTGCTGGTCAGTGATGCGTGAAACGGTTCAGTGTCCGTCAGGAATGCGGCGTCACCCACACGAACACGCCACCCCTCTGTCCCCCTGACCCCTTCAAAAGCACCGCATTCATCCATCTATCTGCCTCTCATTCTCTCGCTCTCACTCTTTGTCTTCGCTGCTTTTGTGTTTGTCAATGGTCCAGAGAGTCAGTGGCGATGAGGCAGCGGCGAATTGTTTGCTGTGAGTGAAATGTAGTGCCGTTGTACTCTTGGGGTCGGATCGTGACATACGCTGAAGGAAAATATTTATCCCACGTGAGCGACTCATGCAAATGAACACAGAGGTCGAACTGCAACAACGGTGTTAATTTGGGCTTAACCCGTTTAGCTGTATGAGAGGCTGTTCATCTTGTCAAAGAGGTTCATGGAAATTTGTTCGTTATTGTGTTTTTTGTAGGAAATGGGATGTTGGTGGACAGTTGCTCATCATCGGGTGCAAATCCATTTAAAGATGCAGTTCTGAGCGAATCATTTGGGAATAGTTCTTTTTAAAATGTTTTAATTACGATGCCCTGATGATACAGACATGGAGGCCGTGTGTGTTGATTTAAGATGTGTATGTCTGTCAGATTTTACGTCACACCCATATTCTGATTTGATTGAATCATGAAAAGGCTGTGATATTATTGGTTAACATATTTCCCGCCCACATGGCCTTGGTTATGTCAGCAGAAAAGTTAATTTAAATGGAGGAAAGGGATTTTCTCCTTCCTGGTAAAATAAATAAAGAAAATATAAAAAATATAAAATAAAATATTGAATATTAAATAAAATATAAAAAATAAAAAACATATAAAATAACAAATAATGAGACCAGAAACATATATTAAATTTGTATATATAAATATATATTAATTTAATGTAATTTTTTTATTTAATTTATTAGTAAATATAATATTTAATTTAATACTTAATTTAAATTACTTTTGTATTAAATAGTTTAATTGTCGTAATTTTAATGTTTGTAATGTTAATTATTAAATATAGTAAATTGTTTTCAATTTAATTGTTCCGTTTAAATGTAAGTTTTGTTACACTTAAATGTGTAAACTGTTTTTTTTTTTTTGTTTTTTGTTTTTTTAAACTTTCTGCTTTAGAAAGCAGAATAATGATGACATGGAATATGATGGAATTTGATTGGTCACGGTTGTGTTGTTCTCGCCAATATTTTTATTCCACATCATTGATGAGTAATCAAATTTCATTCTGCATATTACACATAAAGAATGTTAACAGGAAGCTCTTCCACCCTGTTTTTTCTCTCACTCTGTTCCACGAGTGTTTCTCACGGCTGGGGAATGTCATACATCTGGTCAGATGATGTGGCATTGCCCCGGTTTACAATGGTACATATTTCTCTCCCCGTGACCTGGTCACTCCCTCTCGCACCCTTCAGCTCTCATCTGACGGCTTTATGGGCAGGCGTTTGGCCACCGTACAGCAGCTGTACAGGAGATTGGATAAACGGGCCGTGCCAGACGGAAACAAAAAACCAGGCCAAATCTGTCTGTCTTTGGCGGCTGCTCTACAAACACACAAACACACCCACAGAAACATGGTCCGTGTGGAGAGCTGGGAAACTAGTCTAGCTGCTGTCTCGGTCAACACTCCTGTGGGTGTTTGCATAAAGTGAGATGAGCTTATTATTGATTCTGAATAAACTGACTCTGGCTGCAGTTTTGTTCTATCCAGACAGAATAATGTTTAGCTGTAGTGGTTAAAGTCTAGCCTAGAAATCTAGACGCACCCTAGCGGCAGCAAATGTAATTTGCAGCCAGGGTCGTCTAGCAACTCTCCGTTGGCTTGCGAGTTTGAAAAACCAAACTCTAGTCAGGCCAATCACATCGTGTATAGAGTCGGTGGGCGGGCTTAACGTAATGACGGCAGAGTTGCGACAGTTCCGCGTGCTATTAGAAAACTAAGCTTTTTTCAGCTGGCCAACAGCGGTCTTTCGAATCGGCTGGAAGACTTGGAGTTAAGCTTTTCTTTGAGAAAAGAATAAAGAACGGCACTGAAGTCATTCTTAAAGTTTTTCCAACCGGATACGGCAAAAGTCTAATCTATCAACTAGCTCCGCTTCACCTTCTTCGTTGCTCTGGTTGGTTGTAGCGCTATCCTATTGCGTGCAGAGGGAATTTGAAAGACAACCGTTTATCCCGCCCCTCGGATTGAGCCCTGGCAATGGTGTGTTCCCAGACCCAACATCTTGATGTGGGTCTGGCGTGTCAGGCTAGTTAAAGTCACCATGAAATCAAAATTGAAAATTCTTGTCGTTTCTTTGGATTATTACAGTATTTATTATAAATGATTTATCAGTGCACATTATTATTGTGCCTCATAATCAGAATAACTTCCCCTCCCTCTTGCAGCATCTCTTCTCTTCTCTGAAAACCTGTCACTCACATGAGATCCACCAATAGAAAACCACAACCGTCCAATCAGTTCCCCACGGACAAAATCAAGCCCCGCCCTACATTTGTTCTTGTTCTAGAATCCATTTCATATACGTCACAATAGGGAAGAAAGGACTAGCACAACTTCAGTTTCATGCCGACTTTAAAGATATGTGTGTATTTTTGATTTTTAAAATTAGTGATTTAGTGAGTTATTGATACTACCAGAGAGTGAAACACTCTAACTTTGTTAGTTTTCACTTTTAAAACATTGATCTGTTTGTTTTTAGCAGTACGACATGACAACTTCTGATTCAACCAATGCTATAAGTTTGGGGCAGGGCTCAGAAAACGTGTTTAAAACATTTTTGCAGTTCTGTGTTGCACAGATTAAATAATAATAAATAAAGGCCTTCTGAAGTGAATCGATGGGTTTTTGTAAGAAAAATATCCATATTGTTATCTAGCTTTCGGCGGACCGCCTTCCATATTCAACTTACAAAAACAAGCATAACTGGCGCAACGTATCAGAACGTAGTGTAAGCGTTTTGAACTGTGAGAGGCGTTACACTTTCTGTAAATACGGAAGGTGGTCCGCCGGAAGCTAGATATTTTACTTTATAAAGTTTTAAATATGGATATTTTTCTTACACAAACCTTTATTAACCCACTGGAGCCGTGTGGGTTATAGCATTTTAATGCTTGAAAGAGCTTGCTTGTATCCGTCTGAAAGAAGACTGTCATATACACCTAGGATGGCTTGAGGGGGAGTAAATCATGGGATAATTTTCATTTTTGGGTGAACTATCTCTTTAATGTTTAAGAAGTCTCATGTTCACCAAGGCTGCATTTATCTGATCAAAAATACAGTTAAAAATTATGAAATATTATTACAATTTAAAATAACCGTTTTCTATGTGAACATGTTAAAATGTAATTTATTCCTGTGATCAAAGCTGAATTTATCATCATTACTCCAGTCTTCAGTGTCACATGATCCTTCAGAAATCATGCTAATATATTAATTTGCTGCTCAAGAAACATTTCTTTTTTAATGTATCATTTAGCATCCATTAATTAGAATGTCTTGTATAGTAGTTAACATCAAACATTGTCCTAACAATTTGAACTTGATCACAACACACATTTCAAGCTGTAATCCTGAAACCCTTCGCAGCCATGACAGCAGACACAGCCCTGCTGGTGTGTGAGGTGTGTTGAGCTCAGGGGTCTGTCTGTGCCCGCGGCCCGAGCCGGTGTGCGCTTACACCTGCCGCCAGCGCTCAGAGGTGTGGACGTTGGCAGGAGCTGAGCAGTGATTTGAGAGTTTGGCTCCGCTCGTATCAGAGCAACAGTGATCAGCTCGAAGGACAGATTACTGGGAATTTAACCGAACAAAACCCTGGTGATGAGGGATGGAGACTTTATAGTTAGTTCTTCCTTACTGCCAGGGTAGTTGTGTAGTACCTTTTAAACACAACTTTGTTTTTCACTTGTACGATGAATCCTGAAGAAGGCGTTGTAGTCCTTTTGCGTTGTTTCATGTTGATCTGTTTATGAGGTTTGCATGAATTTTGCATGCGTGTTTTTTGTTTAGTATCATATTTGATGCATCAGGCTTTTGGCTCTTCTAGTGTGATTTATAGTGTGAATATGGAGGAAAAACAGCTCTTTTTTTTATTCAGAGGCCCAAACTGAGCAAAAATATGCAATTTGCTGCAAATGCTGATATTAATATGGACGAAAAGTAAGATGAAATTCTGATAGCTTGTAATGTAAATCTGCTAACAATAAATGCATATAAATATCAGTTATCACTCTTTATCTGCCAGTAATGTCTTAGTAAGATGATATTTAAATACTTAGTTTTATGATCAAAGCTCTGTAGTTTTAAAACATATAATGCAATGCGATACAATGATGATTGAGAGATGAACAAATGAACCTTCCTCAAAAGCCGTATTTGATACTCAGGTTTTTTTATTTAAAAAATGATGTTTAATCAAGTAATCCGAAGCTACGTCAGTCCAGTCAATGTTCATCTTGAAATATTACTATCAATCATCAGTTATTCTTGCGTTTACTTGATAAAAATCAGTGCAGGTTTCTCAGCATACAGACACAAACTGAAGGTGGACGTTTGTACAAATTTAAAAGGCTTTTACTTGATAAAGTAAGAAACTATCTACCTAAAAAAAGTCTAAACTATCAGTCAGACGACAGAAGGACTGTAGTGGATTGTGTGCGACAGGTTTTTCAGCAAAGTTTTGATCATGTTGATCATTTTCAAGCCTATCAAATATGAAGTTAGCCGTTTATGCAGTGCTCATTCAGCTGCATCTCTCTTCATCTCCAGATTGTGTGTGCAGTTTCTTTGTATTATTTGCATGAGTTCTTCTGAGCGCAAGGTGTCAGCCAATCACATCACAGCCGGCTTGATTTCACCGCTGGAGGTTCGGATGAGAAATCAGCGTCTTGATTGCGCTGGCATCAGACAACTGATTGAGACGCCGAGCCTAGAGCGTCATGTGCACGCGTGTCACGCTGGGACGCTCGTGGAAGAACGAGACATGCTGCAAACTGATCATAAATGCGTCTGATTGAATGATATCAGCAGACCGAAATTATGAAGAGGAAAGAAGGGTTATTGAAGAACAAAATCGATCAGAAAATTACCAAGGCGCTGTGGGTGGAGAATTGTTAACCAAAAATATTATATGATCCAGTCACATTCTGATGGATAAAATCAAGTTTGACTCTGTTTGAATGCCATTTTGTGTTGTGTTTGTGTGTTATCAGATTTGTTTTCTAAGTGCTTGAACATTTGTTTGATTGTCCTCTCAGTAAGATCAGATTTGACGTGTCTGATATGGACACATACAGCGTTTTGAAGACTTTTTTTTTAATTGAAGTGTGGCACCCAGTTATCGTCTTGGAAATAAAATGTTGTTTAGTATTTTTAATCCAATCCTGTGTATCTTAACTCTTGGCAGTCTGATCAAGTCAGTCATGAAATAGATCTTGGTTAAAATGTAGGCTTTTTTATCTCAACGTTTGAGGTCTGTAAGATTTTGAAGGTTTTTTTGAAAGCAAGCTCACCAAAGGCTGCATTTATTTGATCAAAAATAGAGAAAAAAACAGTACTATTGTGAAATATTACAATTTAAAATAAGTGTTTTCTATGTGAATATATGTTAAAATGTAATTTATTCCTGTGATCAAAGCTGATTTTCAGCATCATTACTTCAGTCTTCAGTGTCACATGATCCTTCAAGTTTAATAATGACACCCTAGTTTGAGATATTCATTGTCTTGTGCCAAAAAATACATATATAATTAAAAACACTTTGTTGCCTGAGTTGCTTTGGGTTAGTTAGCCACTTTTTGTTAGTAGTTTGTAGCATAGATAATAGTCAAGCTACTCTTAAAACAAAAAAAAAAAGTTGTTTAAATCGAGTAGTTTGCGTTTTGAGAAGTTTGAGACCGTCAGCCCTGTATGTTTACACGTTACCTGTATCTTATGTAAATGTTGAGGTTTGAGAGGAGAAAACCACACTCTCTCTCTGTGTGTGTGTGTGTGAGCAGTAAAGAAGTGGAGCTGGTCTGTCTGGTTGAGTCACTGTTTGGAGGTTTATGAACCGGTTGGTTTGTCTCTTGCTGAGCTGCAGGTTGAAGTTTGATGAACCACACATATATATAGGATACAGACATTCTTTCTCACGGTTTAGCATTGCTTGTAAAATCAATTGTCTCTAGTACTAGTGCTCACGATGTGATTAAACTTCTAACATTAAGTATTAAAGTTCAGTATGTGTGTCGTCTTTCTAACACGAGTTATCCAAAATGCAAATGATCATGGTACTTTTCCAGAAATGTACGTTTAGTGTCATGTTTAATACCATAGTACAATTAAT
>CM077180.1:4463663-4483663 GCA_039654105.1 Coreius guichenoti | reverse complement strand
AAGCACTCCCACAATGCACTGCTGCACTGAAAACAATGTATGCATTTCTAAATTCACTTAATTTCCTTATTTGCATAACAGCATGTGACTGGAATTTAAAGTGCACCATAATCAGTCATTGCCAAAAACCGCAATGGATATGATGTAATAATCGCAACGGGTCTGTGCAGCTCCGAGAGAGAGACGGGTGAGTCAAGGCAACGTTACGCCTGTTTTACTAGTTTATCAGTCATTCTCTCTGAGTGTCATGCATATGCATGTATGCAAATAGGCACGTGTGTATATGCACATCATCATGATATTCTGAGTTTGACTGCTCAGACGTGTTTTCATTCCTGTCTCCACTCAGGTCGCATGCCTCTCTCATTCCTCTCCGCTGTTGTGGAAGGTGACTAACCTGCTTGATTTAAATAACTTGCGCAATTTTTCTGTGAGCTATCTTGTGTTTTATCTCTCAAACACACACAGCTGTACGTGCCATACTGTATCTTATGCTTCACTGACCATGTGAAGAGCAGGAAACGGGAAAGACGGCAGGAAAGAGAGAAGGACAGACAGGGTTCACATGCTACAGCTTCACTCGTGTTCTCCGGTTCCTCTCTTTTCCTTTGGAGTGTTAATAGACTGAACCCTCACAGCAAACAGCAGCACAAGTCATCAACACAGGGGATTCTGGGTAACACTCTCGTAATTCCAATAGCTAGGTGATGTAATGGAAGGTTTTTTGGTCATCTTGGCTTGTTTTGAAGTAATTTGAGACAAAACTGGTTTTCTCTTTCATGGTCTGTAGTTTGATGATTTTAATGAGAGAATGTCCATAAACGCTTTCGGTTCACAGTCCTAGATGAACCACTCTGCTGTAAAAGGACTTGCATGAAGTCCAATATTAAATAGAGGCTGTGGGATGTTCAGCAAACACTCACACTTTCATAGTGCCATGTCTATTTACCAAAACAGTCAAAGTTTGAAGGTCACACACTTATTCAGTTGCACCTGCTTCCATTTATTTGTGATCACAGGAAGGGTGGTGGGCCAAAATCTTGTATCACGATATGAGTCATTTTATTTCACGATGTACATCACAATATAGTTATTTTTGCTTTAAATAAGGTTTTTATGATATCAATTTCTTATCACCATTTTCAGTATAATAATTTTCAAAACAGCTAATACTGGCCTAAAAAACTCTCACACTTACTGAAGACAAGTAAACTGTTCTATTGTAGTTTGTTTTCTTTGCTCTTTCTTTATCAAAGACAAATGAAATAGACCTGAAAAACTACAAGCACTAGAAATACTACATAAAATGTATAATCAAATGTATAAAAAAATGCGTAGTTTTTACTGTGTAGATTAGATACATTTGTCCTTATTAAAGTGATTCAGTCAAGAGCAGTAAGAGATTTTTCTCTCTTTTTTGTTGTTTGATTAGCATTAATAATGACAGCAGGTACATTTGGATGCTGTCACTTTAAGACCGACTGCACTGATCCAATATACTTGCGCATTTTCTTTCTCCACTGTTTGTCTTTTACTTGAAAAGACATGGTCACTTTGACACGTGTATTTACCAGTTCAAGCCCAATTAGGCGGCAAAAAGCACTCAGTTCAGTTCTCACGCGCTCTGAGCAGCGGCTTCATGTCGCGCGTCTCTCTGACAGTGCTGAGAAACAGTTCAGACAGCGCGTGCATGTAATGAAATGAGCTCTCTTTCGCTGCTTACTGCACTTCAGCGGTATAAAATCACTTGTTTTTAAACTGCAATACTTAAAAACGCATGTAAACGATAAGCTTTCGTGACTGCATAGCACAGCAGCGTAACTGCGATAGAGATGATAGTCCAAAATCTAAAATCTCTACCGGTTGACACATTTTTACCGGTTAATCATGTCTACCAGTATATCACCCACCCCTAATCACAGAAATGCACAAAATACCTCCATTAAGGCTTTTTAAGTCCAAAGGCTTACACATTTTGAAAATTATTGAAAAAAAAAATCATGTCACATTTCTTTAGAAAGAATGAGCATTTCTATTAATTTTTTATATGGATATAAATAATCCCCATCAGATTGCAATCCAAAATTATTTCAAGCATTTGCTGGTGTCTGAAAGTGAGTTTTGAGCTGAAAAATGTTATAAATGTTAGCTGGTAGTCTGATATGATACATGAAATGAGCAGCTGCGTTGACGGCCTTCTGACTCAGGTAAACGCCACCTTTGTTCATGATCATTCCTCAAGCCCCAGTTGCCCCGCTTTGGACCAAGGTATTCGACGGGCCAAAGACCTGAGGCCTGATCAAGCCATGATCAAGTGACAGTGGAAATGCAACTGGCACGCACTAGCACGCTCGCTTTTGGCCCGACAGTGGAAACACGGCTATAGAGCGCAACAGTGGGGTTCTGAAGCCAAAATGCCATTCTTTTTCTCCAAAGGGGAATTGATTTTTAATAACTTATAACCTTTTAAGACAGACCTACTGTGAGCTAAGAGGTTGTTAATAAATCATATGTGCTTTTGTTGAAGCCATCAGCCAGTGTTTACAAATAATAGTTTAACTGTGGAATTCCTGGAAACTACATAACCCATGATTCTGAAAATAAATCTCCACCAATCAGAACTGAGACTAGCAAATTGCACCAAAAACAATTTAGCCCCACCCACTCCCATGAAGCACTGCAAAGGATGTGGAGTCAATGGCCAACACAATTGGGCTAATTTTGGCCGTGATTCGGCAGGTTTTGAATGGCAATTGGGCTGGTTTTGTTACACAACCCTGGAGTCAATATTTCCTACACTAACTACTAAAATATATGGTATTTTTTTTTCCATAATTTTTTCATTCAATTGTCATTCACAATGCTTCATGGGATTGTAGTTCTTTCCATCGCTAAAGCCGTTAAGTTCACAGTCTTGTACCTTTGTCTTTTGTTAATTTTTAAATACATTTTTTTTGCTTTAAACCAAAGTTTGTAATGTTTAGATTCGCCTCATAGCTTGTTGCTTGGTTCATGGCTTATAACTTTTAACAAAGACTTTTTTAAAATGGGGGAACATGCTTCCAGAACCAACCCCACTAAAAAAAACATATATATATATATTATATATATATATATATATAAATATATATATATATATATATATATATATATATATATATATATATAATATAAAAACATGCTTTCATGACTAAAATCAGTGGTAAGATGATCTGATAAAATGAGACTTCAGATGACAGAATATATGACCTCTGCCAAACTTTTCTTTCAACTTTTATTTACATTTTAGTACAGAATGTTGCTATTTTGTTGCTGCAGTGTTTTGTTTGGTTGCTAGGGTGTTCTGAGTGGTTGCTGGGTGGTTTAGATCAGATAATGGGATCATATAATAGTTTTATAGGTATAGATTTTTTATTATAAACGTGTTGTGGTAGATATCTCTCTACATGTCTGTTTGCTTTGCCACATGAGTGCAGTAATCTTGACATGCGGGTGGGTCAAAAACACGTTTCTGAAAGCTTTAGAGCAGGATACGGGGGGCAGGGCTGGAGGTGAGGGTGTGTGAGGGGGATTTTACTTCTCCATGGGGGGTAAGAGGGCTGGACTGGGTCGGGCATTAAAGGGACGAGTGTAAACAACATCTGTTTATTCCCTCGCCTTACTTCAGGTATTACTACAGTAAAACTGTGCTTGTATGGTTTTAGATTCTAAAGCGATTTACGATGTTTGAAGAAAATCATTTTAATTTATTATGATTTTACTGTGGTAACTGTGGTATTTGGGAAAAACAATGGGTAAATGTTATGCATACAGTTCATAAGTGTTGGATTATCGTGTGCGTTAATATATTCTCACCTCCATGCACTGGCCAGCGCTGTATCATCTGTGTACTGCTGGATAAACACACATGTTGAGTTTTGCATGCAGGTCGTTTGTCTGAGGTTTACTGTGTTTAATTAGTGGGATAATGAGATGTGAAATGACCGTGTCATTGCTGACTGGCCACTTCCTGTGAACTCGTGTTTGCCTTCCCATCCTCCATCGTTCAGAGTTAAAATATCAGAAATGTCATTATTCAAGCAATTGAAAGTGAAGAATCACCCAAATATTATATACTAAACACATTTAATCCTAAATAGTGTATTGTATGCAGCAATAAACCTTTTTAACTGTACTGTAGTTTTTAAACTTTAAACTTAGTTGTTTAAACAGAATGTGCCATCCAGTTAGTTCGTCACACTGCAAATTGAAAGTCATGTCTAGCACATTGCATTGTGGGATTCAGGATCCACGACGTGCTCTGTTCTGCACACCTTGGCAAATACATATTTTGGGTATGCATATTGTGTGCAGAATGCTTATTGTATAGTAGTTTTTTTTTTTTTTTTTTTTTTTTTTTTTATAAAGTATGCTATATAGTTTGTGTCTGTTTTTTTCCACCTGAGACTAATTGTTTATATGAGTATATTGCTTTTGTGTGTGTGTTTTATACACGTGAGCAGCATCTCTTTTTTGGAGTGTGTTCGGTGTGTATTCTCGCTCCATCTGAGAGGCGAGTCCTGTAATTGATATGCCACAAGTAATAAATCAGCCGGCCGCCTGCCACCACTCGCCATTATCTGAGGAGACGGGTTTTAGAGGTCTGTCCGCAGTGTGTGTATGTGGATTTATGCTCTGTTTTCTAAAGGGTTGTGAGACGACTCGCAGAATAACGTCCTCGGGCAGCTGTGGGAAAAATGGGGAATGAATTGACTTCCATATTAACTCTGTCTCATGTTCATGCTGAATGTGCTCCAGTCAAAGTGGTTGTTTCGTTTGTGTGTGGCAGTTTTTAAGGGTCAAGGGTTTTTGCATTTTATATTTTGCTTAAGAAAATTAAGAATGAACATTGAATGAACATTTTTTGCATTGCACTGCAAAGACGTTTTTGCATTGTATTTTCATGCTGTTGTTAATTATTTAATTTTTGTTATGTTAATTTAATAAAACATTACAAAAAATTCTGCATATTGTTATTGGATGCTTGTACATAGCTGCACAAAATATCGAAATTATTAAAATATTGCAATATGCATATCGGCATAATGGCTTGCGATTTAACTGAATGATTTTAATGCTTCAAAGTTATGTAATGTCAATTTTAGTTTAATGCAGATAGCAGAGAATAGACTGGACACATGACTGTTACATACATGTGATATGCATAATGGTAAAAAGTGTTAATGGTAAAAAAGTGCAATGAGCTGCAGAAAAGAATGCAATGTGGTCCTTGCACACACCTCTCAGACAGCGTGTAATCCCGAATTCAGTTGTATTCCACAGTTTATATGGCCAAATACACACAAAATGATGTCAGAATGCCCATCATGGTGAGTGTTCACGTGAATAGTCAGTTATGTCTTAAAGGAATAGTTCACCCAAAAATGAAAATTACCCCATGATTTACTCACCCTCAAGCCATCCTAGGTGTATATGACATTCTTCTTTCAGACGAATACAATCTGAGTTGTATTAAAAAATGTCCTGGCTCTTCCAAGCTTTATAATGGCAGTGAATGGCAAATTTGAAGCCCAAAAAGTGTATCCGTCCATTATAAAAGTGCTCCACACGGCTCCGGGGGGTTAATAAAGGCCATATTCAACTTGTGAAAAAAGCATAACTGGCGCAACGATGACGTTACACTTTCTTCGTAAGTTGAATATGGAAGGCGGTATGGCGGAAGCTAGATATTTTACTTTATAAAGTTTTAAAGATGGATGTTTTTCTTACACAAACCCATCAGTTCGCTTCAGAAGGCCTTTATTAACACCCTGGAGCCATGTGGATTACTTTTATAATGGATGGATGCACTTTTTTGGGCTTCAAATTTTGGGCTGCCATTCACTGCCATTATAATGCTTGGATTAGCCAGGACATTTTTAATATAACTCAGATTGTATTTGTCTGAAAGAAGAATGTCATATATGGTTGTGCCTCAAGGTTGTGCGTGTTGTGGCTTCACAAATGCTTTGCTGCATACCTCGGTTGTAACGAGTAGTTATTTCAGTCAAAGTTTCTCTTCTATCAGCTTGAATCAGTCGGCCCATTCTCCTCTGACCTCTAGCATCAACAAGGCATTTTCGCCCACAGGACTGCCGCATACTGGATGTTTTTCCCTTTTCACACCATTCTTTGTAAACTCTAGAAATGGTTGTGCGTGAAAATCCCAGTAACTGAGCAGATTGTGAAATACTCAGACCGGCCCGTCTGGCACCAACAACCATGCCACGCTCAAAATTGCTTAAATCACCTTTCTTTCCCATTCTGACATTCAGTTTGGAGTTCAGGAGATTGTCTTGACCAGGACCACACCCCTAAATGCATTGAAGCAACTGCCATGTGATTGGTTGATTAGATAATTGCATTAATGAGAAATTGAACAGGTGTTCCTAATAATCCTTTAGGTGAGTGTATATATATATATATAATATAATAATATATATTGGAGAGAATTCTCAACCATAGCCTAATGAGCGTTTTTAATTAAATTAATTGTAATTAAAAAAAGTGCTTAGTCGACTAATGGCTTAAAAGAACAACTATTAGTCTAGTAGAAAAAACTTAAGTCGGGGGCAGCCTTACTTATTTCACATATTTTCGAACCAGCATGTCACAATGGGCATTCTGGGTGATAGCGGCCCTGAGCGGAATGAGCGAGCTTGCATAATAGGTCAGCATTATTAAATTGCAGACAAAGATTTTGGATAGCTAGGTTGGCTTGTATGTTTGGTGCAGTAACATACAACCTCATATTCTTTCATAGGGCCCAAAATTGCTAGCGGCGCCCCTGTCTGTATGTATAAAAAAAATATCGATACTTGGTGCCAGAGTATTGATAACGTCTCGCGGCCGGAAATATCGCAATAAATCAGCATATCGATCGATCTTTTTTTTTTTTTTTTTTTTTTTTTTGTCCCACCCCTACTGATAATATTGAGCTAGGCTGAGATATGTGAGATCTATAAACAAGAACATCTATGATAACAGCAGCATGCACAGACAGATAATTATTCAGCGGCTGATTCAGGCACTTGCAGATTCGTTGATTGGTGTCATTTATGCGCTTACTGATCGTCTGAAGTGCAGGTACTCATGGGAAATTGGCGAATCTAAAAGTGGAAGATGAGAACATAAGATGAAAGAAAGCATTCAGGGATGTTAATTTCTTTTATCTCTTGATGAGATTGATTAATTCCCTTAAGTTGTCAGTCCTTTCTGAGGCATTCTGGTATACATCTTTTTTATTCTTATACTTTATCTCTAAACTCACAACAAATACTTCTGTGTAGATTGTTTTAACCATTCCATTGCCTGATAACAGTATGAGGACACAGATGCAATTTGATTTGATGTTTACTGTCGACTCTGTCACGACCGATCCGTTCAAATGATGAGAAATGAGGTTGGGGAATCTAGTGCAGGTTTCTGCCTCTTTCTATTTTTTCTTTTACTCTGTTTTGCATGCAAATGCACACATAGTAACATCTTATGACTTCCCTTACAATACAGTGGTGGTACCATAGTAAAATGATGGTAATAGCATGTACTGAATGGTTACCATATATTGTGGTACTTAAAAGAATACACAATGCAACTATGGCACATGTCCAAAAACATGGTAATAGGATATACTATGGTACATTTTCTTAGTGTTAAAGAGCCAACTGGCTCTACGTTTTATGGCCTCCTATACAATTTATGAATACAGCAATAAAATAACCACTAGCTATGCTGTTTGAAGGAGAACTATATTACTTTACTATGGTTTTACAGTACTAACAATGAACATTTTGGGTTATACTGGTAATGCTATGGTTACTAATTGTATTGAAAAATAACAAAGTAATTAAAATTTCCTGTATAAAATATGATAGTAGCTCATCTCTGAAATTGAATTTGAGCTTGAGGTTCAGTTGGTTGGTCCTCTGCAGACAGACAGAGGAATAATTTCCCTTCTCTGGTCCATTTTTGCGCATGTTTCTGGAGATCTGCGGAATGACGCCACTTCCCATCATCTCGTCCTTGGGGAATGATGGACAGATAAGAAGGCCCACAGTCACCAGAACAGGAAAAAAGCAATGGAGATAAGAAAAGGATAGAGAAAGGAAAACATTCCTCCCATTTTTCCTCTGCCCTATCTCCTCTTTTTATTTCCTTTATCTTTCACAGTTTTCGCTTGCCTCCGGCTTTCTCCTGTTGCTGAGATTTTCCTGTTTTAGTCATTCCGTCTCCTAGTTTTTTCCAGTAGAAATGGTGAACTCAGATTTGGATTTATTTTCTGTCATCAGCACAATTGCAATTTGTTTTCCTAACAATTAATTGGGTAGTAATTTTTATAGAGTGCTTTTATCCAAAATAACTACAGGTGTAGTTCCTGTAACCCTGTGTTCCTGTAACTGTGGTTTCATGGTCGCCCTTTTGAGTTACCAGTCCAGATCTTTATTCACTGTAAAATTATTCTTGGGTTTGTTGATCCATTGACTTAAATGGCAACACTTTAGGGTGGATTTGAAGCCACTGCCCTGCAGAGTTTAGCTCAAACCCTGATCAAACACACCTTCCTGTAATTTTCTAGTAACTAGCATTTCTAGCATTGTGGAACTCTTTTAGCAATTGTTTTGCAATTGGTTTTATGCTGTAATTCATGTTCTCAAAGCTGTGAATTAGAAAAGGAAAAGTTGTATAAATCATTTAATGTTGACTTGAAACAGGACAATGTAATTTTATTGCCCTTCAGAACAACTTCAAGCATCTCAGACCTCAAAGACTTTAGACTTGTTTTCAGGGCCCTTTTAAAGGTAGGCCTACGCTGTTATGTACTTGCATACTTGATCTTCACAAAGCTGCTGTCATAGACTTTGTGATGATGGATGTCTTATGCCTGTACTGAAGCGGGTCCAACTCTGCAGCTGTGGTGTTGTTTAGTGAAGAGTTTGTTTACAGTGCATCTCCAATCCATCTTCACCCTCAGAGCTATCAGTCTTGGTAATTAAAAGTTGACACGGTTCGCCTCATTTGACCACGCAGTTCTAAATGATTTGTTGCAAACTGAAAGATATTGTCTTGACTCTCTTTCCCCACTGTTTGACTTTGAGAAATAATGCATAATGAATCAGATATGTTTCATTTGTACTCATAATGTGTTTTTTGCCCTGCAGGAGCCCCAGACGAGGAATTGAGGTGGATGTTGGAGTGGATGACTGTTGTGTGAGAAGTCAAGGAAGTGTTGAATCGATAAGGCTTGTGCTGCCTCCCTTTCTTATTTGTTGAGTGGGTTTAAAAGATTGAGGACTAATAGCGTGGACCACCTCATCCTTCACTTGCGAGGACCAGCGCAGATATGTGGCCTCAGCAGGGGCCGCAATGCGTTATTAGCCCAAGGACGGTAATGCTCCTTGGGCTGCTGACTATCTGCATTTCCCCTTACCTTTCTGAAGGAGCACCGGAGCCATTTAAGTCCTTCTTGCCGCATGACTGGGGTCTGACGCATTTAGCCATCCATAACAAGACAGGAGATGTGTACGTTGGTGCAGTAAACTGGATCTACAAGCTCTCTAGCAACTTGACCAAGTTGAGGAGTCATGAGACGGGTCCGTCAGTGGACAACGAGAAATGCTATCCACCTCCGAGTGTACAGTTATGCCCCCATGACCTTTCCCCAAATAATAATGTGAACAAGCTGCTGCTAATAGACTATCCCCAAAACCGACTTATTGCTTGTGGAAGCGTCTCGCAAGGCATCTGTCAGTTTCTGCGCCTGGATAACCTTTTCAAGCTTGGCGAGCCACAACACCGTAAGGAGCACTACCTCTCCAGCGTCACTGAGTCAGGAACCATGTCCGGCGTCATCATCTCTGAGGGTCATATCAGCAAGCTTTTCATTGGGACGCCCATTGATGGGAAATCGGAGTACTTCCCAACACTTTCCAGCCGTAAGTTGATGGCCAATGAGGAGGATGCTGACATGTTCAGCTTTGTCCACCAGGACGAGTTTGTCTCGTCCCAGCTGAAGATCCCTTCGGATACGCTGTCCAAATTCCCGGCGTTTGACATCTACTACATATACAGCTTTAGCAGTGAACAGTTTGTCTACTACTTGACCTTGCAGCTGGATACCCAGCTAACTTCTCCTGATGCCAGCGGTGAACAATTCTTCACCTCTAAGATCGTCCGACTCTGTATCGATGATCCCAGGTTCTATTCCTATGTGGAGTTCCCAATTGGATGCACCAAAGATGGCGTAGAATATCGACTGATCCAGGACGCCTACTTGAGCAAACCCGGAAGGCAACTTGCAAACTCTTTGGGAGTGTCTGAGCAAGAGGACATATTGTTTACAGTCTTCTCCCAAGGCCAGAAGAACCGGGCCAAACCCCCAAAAGAGACAGCGCTCTGCCTGTTCACGCTAACCAGAATCAAGGAGAAGATCAAGGAAAGGATTCAATCGTGCTATAGAGGAGAGGGCAGGCTGTCTTTGCCCTGGCTACTCAACAAGGAGCTACCATGCATCAACTCGGTAAGTCTCTGATGGCAGGCCATTAAGACACACTGCATGGCTGTGACGATTGATTTGTTGGGTTGGATGAATGAGTGTGCTTCAGTAATGTCCCCTGCTAGAGTTCAGCTTCCATTATCTTGGTGCAAAGGGTGATTGTGATTAGATATAAGTGGAGAAATTGTAGATCAGACTAGGGTCGAAAGGGTAGGACAACTGGGAACGTTGAGTGGCCTAGTAAAGTCCTCTATAGCAGTGTTTCTCAACTCCAGTCCTGGAGACCCACCTACTAGAATGTTTTAGATATCTCACTACCTGATTTAACTCATTAGCTTCTTGGTGTGTTGAATATGGAGGCATCTAAAACATTCCTTACTGGAGTTGAGAAACACTGCTCTATAGTAGAGTCTACTTATTGGGCTGGGATGCAAGTTTAAGGACAACACTAGATAAGACTACAGTACAACTATTGTCAAGAACCTACACTATAAGCTTGTGTCTAACTGTGTCTAATAGTCTAACTTCATTAAAATGTTGTAGAATATAAATATCACAAGCACTCTTCCTGTCACCCACCTCCTGTTTCCTTTTGCGTCCGTTCTCTCTCGCTGTCTTTCTCCCAAGTGCTTCCATTATTCAGTCAGACAGGAACATCATTAGGGGAGTTGAGTAAATTTCATGAGTTGCTCTCTCGCTCATGCTTTCTAATTCGTTTAGCGAGGCTTGATCCCATCTTCTCTGCCATCACGGTCCTCTGGGACCAGGGCTTGCTTTTCGTCCTCTCGTTCGCTCACTCTTAATCTCTCTCTCCTCATTCGTCTCTGTTCGTCTCACTCGCTCTGTCTTTCTTGGGGCTTTCATTGGCAAAGAATGGCTTTCATTTAACCAAGCACTCAGAGATAAAGATCCCCATTTTTATTTTTCTGACTCATTGCAAATCGGTTTGATCTTTTTCCCTTTCTTTATATTCAAAGTCTATCTGTAGAGCGGGTGGATTAATAGAGAATGAAAGACATTTTTGAGAAGCAAAACAGCGGCTGAACGTGTGACGTCTAAATACATCAACACTAGACATCTTAGATTTTTTCTTTCAGGTTTTATTACACACGGTGAAACAGTCAGGGAACATTCAAGATGGTTGACTAGTCATCCAACAACTAACTAGGAAATTAGTGATGTAGATAAGGGAGTTAATTTGCTTTTAAATGGAGACTCATATGACAAATAATTATTGCCCTGTGAGTCCAAAAGTTTCATTTGAAGCATTTCAACCTGCATCCAAAACGTGTACAGGGTATTGTGGAGCTTTTTTGGAGCCTTTCTTATGACCCTTAACAATTTAAATTTCAAATTCGATTTTTATGCTAGTTTAGAACGGAAATCAAAGTGTCTGTTTATCTTTGATACAGTCCATGGTGAAATTTTTTTGAAAAAATATTGTGTTTTCAAACAAATGTTCTTTTCATTTTTTATATATATATATATATATATATAATATATACCACAACACAAAAAATTAGATGTCATGATAATAATGATAATAGTAATCTTTTTTTTTTTTATTGTTGTTTTTGGCATCCTGCTTGACCTCAGAGATTAATTACACTGCTAATGAACCTATTTAAAGTAGTATTCTTACTCACAGGAACACAGAAATCAGCCGTTTAAATCTCATCAGTACAGAATGTTGAAAATCTGGTGCTGCTCGAATGATTCACACTGATCAGATCAGGGCAGTGTTTAATGTAACTTGTTTAACGCATGAAATTTTTAGAACGTAGTTTATGTAGAGTCACGTGTCTCTCTCTCTCTCTCTCTCTCTCTCTCTCTCTCTCTCTCTCTCTCTCTCCCTCTTTCCCTCTGGAATGTGGTGTGTTGTGTTTGGTTTCGCCTCTGCCCTGGGTAGACACATAATCAGCAGTCTGAAAACATCACACACAACTATTGTTGTGGTGGAGTTATGTTTGTGTGTGTGTGTGTGTTTCTGGTATGTCTTTCTGCAACCTGTTTAGTCCTGCATTAGTTTTCACCTCACTAGTAAAGTGTGAATGTGTGTGAGAGAATGTAATTACTTTAGCACACATACTTTTCAGTGAGTGTAATGCTCATCTTCTCTGTGTGACCCTTGAGGATTGAGAGAATACTGCATCACATCAGCTGTCAATCGAGTGTGAAATAGCAGTGGGACTAGAGCTCTGTTCCAAAATGCAAAAAAGCATCATAGAAGGCAGCATAAGGTTTTTGTGTCGTGAACACCTGAGATGCTTGCTTGCTTTTTTTTACAGATTTCATTTTAAGGCGTCACATACACATTTATTCAAAAGTTTGGAGTCAGTAAGAATTTTTTTTTTTTTTTTTTAAGAAATTAATTCAGCAAGGGCACATTCAGTAAATGCATTTATAATGCTATTTCAAATAAATGCAGTTCTTTTTAATTTTCTATTCATCAAAGTATCCTAAAAAATAAAATGCGTCACAGTTTCCACTAGGGATGCACCGATACCATTTTTTCAGAACCGATCCGATACCAAAAATTCTGAGTATCGGCCGATACCAATCCGATACCAGTGCAGTTTTGTGTTGAACTGATAATCACTCTTTTGTGAGTTAAACACAATCTACTAAATACAACTTCATTATAAAGAAAAAAAAAAAATTCACAATCTATGACAAAAATACTACTGTAATCTAGATGGTGGATAAACTAGATTAGTGGATAATTCAGCAGCAAAAGTTACTCTAGAAAAATCATGAGTGCACAATAATTGTATAAAATCTAAACATTTAGTGGGGGAAAAAATAAATAAATAAAAGTGAATAAGTGTAGCACTAAATCTGGTAAAATGTTACACATTGTTTTAAAATACATTCATGAAAAACAAGTAAATATATATTTATAGAAATAAGGCCTATATACTAAGAAATTAAAAGGCATTTATTTTAAATGTATAGCGTAGCTTTTTAATGAGGCAACAACATATTATAGATAGGGCAGAATAGGAAAGGCTATTAATAATCTTTCATAGCG
Source organism: Coreius guichenoti (assembly GCA_039654105.1). Taxonomy (NCBI): domain Eukaryota; kingdom Metazoa; phylum Chordata; class Actinopteri; order Cypriniformes; family Gobionidae; genus Coreius; species Coreius guichenoti. Next base: position 4,470,101 of record CM077180.1, on the reverse strand, counting down.
CAAAAATATTATAATATCAAAGGCTACAATACAGAGCGGCACAAAGCGTGTATGCGCATCCCGTGCGCAGGGTGATGCGCTTGAAGCAACATGGAGTCACAGCGCGCAGCGCTCCGTGCGCATTAAAGCATTGACGTGAACTTGAATTTAATGACTTAAATATTCATCTGTACCTCACATTAAACTATGGAATGGCTTCAGAACACTTATAATATAGTGCACGAAGCGTTGATGATGCTTTATAATGTTTTTGTGCCTTTTGTGGGGCACTGGGGCTTAACAATAACACAGAATATTATATGCACAGTATCGGATATGGATCGGTTCTGTCTGACTGATACCCGATCCGGCAAATAATGGCGTATCGGAGCCAATACCGCTACTGAGTATCGGATCGGTGCATCCCTAGTTTCCACAGAAATCTGAAGCAGCACAACTGTTTTCAACATTGATAATCAGAAATGTTTCTTGAGCAGCAAATCATCATATTAGAATAATTTCTGAAGGATCATGTGACACTAAAGACTGGAGTAATGATGCTGAAAATTCAGCTTTGATCATAGGAATAAATTACTTCTTACAGCTATTTGAAATTGTAATAATATTTCATAATATTACTGTTTTTACTGTATTTTTGATCAAATAAATGCAGCCTTGGTGAGCAAGAAAAGACTTTTCAAAAACATTGGAATGGTAGTGCATCTCTTTAGAGAAGACAGTCCTATACTTAGTAAAAAATCTATCCAGTACCAATTTCAACTAGTTTTTGTCTTCTGGAGTTTTCACAGGGATTTGCCTTTATGCTAATAGTTAAAAGTCTGACTACACAAAACTGATATTTAAATAAGCTCAGCTCATGATGGCATAAAGATGTTGAATTAAATTACGTTTGATGTCTTCAAAGCTATAAATCCGCCAGCCAGGCTTTCTCTGTGTGTGTGTGTGTGTGTGTGTGTGTGTGTGTGTCTCTGAAGTGTCTGACTGCTTGACATCAGGTTTTTAGCTCCGAGGAGAAAAAGTGAGTTTGCTAAGTGAATTGATGCCCGTCTGACTCCTTCCTCTTTCTTTTCTTCTGTTTCCTTTTTTCGTGCTGTGAGGTAGAGACTCTTCTGGATGGATTAAGACAGAAAGAAAAGCAAAGAGAAAAGGGGAGGTGAAGAGAGAAAAGACAGAGAGAAAGAAAGGTTATTGATGTGTGCCTGGGCGGCTTTAGAGGACGGACACACACACACACACACACACACACACACACACACACACACACACACACACGTTTACTTAGCTTTCTGAATGAGCACATACCTCAGACTGTTGTTTATATATAAAGCAAAGACTAACCTAAAGTCTAACCCTAAAAGAAAACATTTCAGTTGAATAGTTCTGACCTTTTAAATGGTCACCAGTGGGAGGAGTGTCAAATTTAGCCTATTTTTTTTTTTTTTACCCACATGGTACAGCTGTAAAGTATGGAAAGTTAGCCAAATATATGTAACCTTTTATTCCAACTCTTTTCAAAATATGGGGTGGGAAATGTGTGGAATTTTGTGAATGGATGGCATTCACATTCTGTGGAATTATTGGAGTTCTGTGGGCTCGGATACATAATGTTCAACTGTGACCTCTCTCCTCTCGCTCTCTCTCTCTCTCGCTCTCTCTCTCTCTCTCGCTCTCTCTCTCTCGCTCGCTCGCTCGCTCGCTCGCTCGCTCTCTCGCTCTCGCTCTCTCTCTCGCTCTCTCTCTGTTTCTCTCGCTCTCTCTCTGTTTCTCTCGCTCTCTCTCTGTTTCTCTCGCTCTCTCTCTGTCGCTCGCTCTCTCGCTCTCTCTCTCTCTCTCTGTCTCTCTCTCTGTCTCTCTCTCTCTCTCTCTCTCTGTCTCTCTCTCTCTCTCTCTCGCTCGCTCGCTCGCTCGCTCTCTCTCTCTGTCTCTCTGTCTCTCTCTCTCTCTCTCGCTCTCTCTCTCTGTCTCTCTCTCTCTCTCGCTCTCTCTCTCTCTCTCTCTCTCTCTCTCTCTCGCTCTCTCTCGCTCTCTCTCGCTCTCTCTCGCTCTCTCTCGCTCTCTCTCTCTCTCTCTCTCTCTCTCTCTCTCTCGGACAATAACAACAACAACAGTACATTTATTTTATAACTATTGTAAATATGCTAGCCTTTTCCCACTCACTAACTTGTGTCCTCACATCACACTTCCAGGGTTTCCTGCAATACAGTGACCTTGCTTTTCCGTTTTGGCATTCATGTAATAAATGACCTTACGTGTGTATGTGTGTATGTGTGTGTGTGAGAAGACTTCCATTGATACTGTTTTTAGGAAAACCCACCCTGACCGCCTGTCTTACCCAGCCATTGACCTTTTTGGTGGAGTCCCTTTCTCTAACTCTCCGTTTGTCTGTTTCAGCCTCTCCAGATCGACGATAATTTCTGCGGGCAGGATTTCAACCAGCCTCTCGGGGGCACCAGCACTATCGAGGGCATTCCGCTCTTCATAGACAAAGATGAAGGAATGACTTCAGTCGCTGCTTACGATTATCGCGGGAACACAGTGGTTTTCACAGGAACACGCAACGGCCGAATGAAGAAGGTAAGAGTCGTGTAGCTCTAGATTCGATTGTTTATTTTGATGCTCTGTGATCTTTTTGTTCACTTAACACATTGTGGAACTGAAGAAGGTAGTCTGAAGAGGTTTGTGATGCAACTCTTGGTGTTTTGTGTTGTAAATTTGTTTAAAGTTGCTATGATGAAATGGAAACCATCAACCAAATCAGAACTGATCCTGTTTAGTTTCTTAATGGATGTTCCTGGTCATGTGGTGAATGATTTATCGGTGCACATTATTCCAAAGATAAAGGAAGATTGTTTAATTTTCATGTTATTATTCAGCGTTTAATGCTGATTAGATTCAGGTGTTGTGCTTGGGACTGTTTGTAACTATTATTTACTACACATAGTGTTTTAAACAGTCTAGATGTGTTCAGCAGACATTTGGAGATGATTTAGTAATTGCATTGTTGCGCTGTGGTTTTCATTGTTTATAGTTGATAGCTTTTATTGTTATGATTAAGGCATTGCATTGATGTGCTGTGTAAACTGGTTTTCAGACCTCAGATATCAACCACTAATGTCGATGTATAATTTGCATGTTTTCACTATATAGCAGACGATATTTTAATTATTGAAATCGGCCAAATATAGTACTATTTCAGTAGAGCACTATTTGTATTGCATTCTCCACTAGATTAATCACTTGCTTGTGTTATTCTCATTTGTAGGTCTTTTGTTGGTGTTTTAGATGCTTGAGGAACTGTGTGTGAATTGTCTGAAGTGTTCAAAAGTAATTGGTAGTTTGGCAACATTACTTATTTTTGCAGTTTTGAGGTGTGAAATGTGTAGTATGCATCAGGTGGGTGTGTGTGTGTATGTATGATGAGCTAAGAATTCATCATGTTTTGTGTGTGAGTGTGCGCGAGAGTGTGTGTGTGTGTTAGAAGGACTCACTGAAGCATCACATGATGGATTCACTGAGATGTGAAATGGAGGACAGACTCTGTCCATCCCTGAGAGACGGATTGAAGATGTGAATGAAATATCCAGCAGCTTTATGTTATGAGTGTGTGACAGTCAGTCACAGAAGTGCTCTTATCACACGACGTCTTGCACTTTTGTTAGTTTCAAGTTCATCTGTTTGTAGTGTTTAGGACCCATTTCACATTTAAACGGAATGGAAAATATAAAAATAAAAACGAAGGCCCAGAAGCGTTTTGGTTGGTCGGATCACAAGTGGATGACACTAAATACAGGTGTAAAAGCGGTGTAAAATGTTTTGAGCTTGTCCACTTCCAGAAGTTGTCGAAAACGCATTTGACCGGTGCTTTCGTGGTGTAAATGCTCAAATGTGTTCGAACAGCCACAAAAGACGTCTGCTCTCCGCCGACTGACCTAATGCATAAACATTATGGGAAGAGCGCTGGCCAGACGGGATTTAAACTTTATCAGCTGAAGCCCCAAGTTTGGTCTAAAGCAAGGTTATTATAGTTTTGCATTTTTCATTAGTTTTTATTTTTATTTCGTTTTGACTTTTTGTTTTCAAATTCAGTTTAGTTTTAATTAGTTTTTAAAGTGGGTTTGCTAGTTTAGTTTTTATTTTTTGAAAATGCTTAGTTTTAGTTTAGTTTTTATTAGTTTTAGTGTTAGTTTTAGTCTTTTTTTGTAATTTGGGTTATTTGTCAGGGGCAAGATTCAAAAAGTATTGTGTAATAATAACTCAACAAAAACATCATACAATTTTAGAAAATATTCATTCAAAAATAAAATCAGTACATAAAATGTACATATGGACACAAATATGTCTCAACACTCCGCAGTAAGTGCAAAATGTGTAAGTGACGTGTGCCAGTAAAAAACCTAAAGAGCCAACAGACTAAAGACGACATACATGAACCGCATGTATTCAACCCATTTTTGAGCCACAAGACATTTCTGTTTGGGGGGGAGAGGGGGTGATCAAAATAATTCCTTTGTTAATAATTCGTTACACAGAACTTTATTATATTAAATATGATTCACACCTTCACAAAATATACACATTTAACACCCTATACAAAATTCACACCCCACTGAAATTCCTTTACCTCTTACAAAATCCACATGCCGTACCAAAAATCTTCTATACAGAATTCACACCCTATACAAATACCACAGCTGTACAATTTTCACACCCTATACTAAATTTACCCTATACAATAGCCTACTCATCTGGATTGAAGCAGTAAACATTCAGTGTAAGAGTAAACAAATGACATAACATTATTTAATATTTGAATCACAGCTTGTATAGTGTTTTGACATCGACAACCCAAGTGCATTTTACCTCAAACTCACGACTAGTTAACTTTCTAAAGTAGCAATCGCTTCTCGGGTCGACGTTAACACACTGACAAAATTATATTCAGAATTAAAAATATTTTTATACCACTTTTTAATGTGTGATTGTGTAAAGGTGTTCACGAGATACCAACCTTTCGCGAACTTGCTTTCAACATCGAACACTCGTTCTCACGGAGACGCGGTGTGCACGGAGGGGAGGGGCTGTGTGTGTGTGTGTGTGTGTGTGTGTGTGTGTGTGTGTGTGTGTGTGTGTGTGTGAGAGAGACGCGTGAGTGAGAGACGCAGGGAAAGGAAATGCAGCTGAATGTTATTTGCTCTATGAAAGACATTGACAAAGACGAAAACTAAGGACATTTAATCTATAGTTTTATTTTATTTAGTTTTGCCAAACACACATTACAGTTTTGGTTAGTTATCGTTTTTTTGTAATGCCTCGTTTTTATTTTTATTTCACTTAACGACAATGTTTTTTCCCACCTAGTTTTCGTTTTTTCATTCGTTTTCGTTAACGATTATAACCTTGGTCTGAAGACGAAAAACGTACCAAGCAGTTCTCTCACCACTCCTAATTTCTAACACACACTCACAGCGTTCGGCTGGTCTTGTGTCTATCAGAGCAGAAACGAAAGCTGATGCTCTCATTGTTTTTCTGCCATGAGCTTATTTCATCCAGTAGATCAAAAGCCCATATATTTACCCGACCATAGACCCTCCCCTCGAAGAAATCAGGACAGAAGTGGTCGAAAGTGGACAAAAGAGATGATCTCCTTCATCTACTTGTGATCCGATCGACCAAACACATCTTAATACCAGGTGTAAACAGGGCATATTTTAAAATATAATAATAACTATAATAGTGATACTAAAATAACACTGGTGAGACTTCGATTCATTAGCTGCTGTAGGTAAATAACTAGAAGAATAAGAAAGTGCAGTAAACTGTAAAACTATAAATATGGTGATAAATAATATAACATACCATTTTGCCATATCAAGCAGCATAACAGGCTGTTTTTGGTGTATAATGTTCAAGCGCTATATTGACCAATATTTGGCTTCTTTTTTTTTTTTAATTGCTTAAAGTTTTTCTGTTTGGTCAATAAATGTTTTTTATATTATATTATAATTTTTTTTTAATGTTGCAATTTGAAAATATATGAAAAAGGTCTGCACTCTAAAAATATTTTATTAACAGGAGATAAAGTACAAACGTTTCGGCTCTTTGGCTTCGTCAGTGTTGCAATTTGAAGAATAAATGTTTATTTTACAGATTTTTTTTTTTTTAAGTTCAATTTCTCAATTAATTTTTAAATGCTGTATTTACAATTATTTTAGTAAATATAATATATTACGGCTTTATAGCAGCTATAAAAGAATATATCAGTCGGACATTACTCCCATACCCAACTTTTATTTTGTTTTTTAATTCGCAAAACTTAAATTTCAACTAAATTAAAACATTAGAGAACAAGAAGTGGGAGAATACAGAGGAAAAGTTAGAATTTATTCTTCTGTAATGTAAGAGGTTTTTAAAGCGTTGTTTTTAATGGAGAAGATATTT
>CM077180.1:4451163-4461163 GCA_039654105.1 Coreius guichenoti | reverse complement strand
GTGACACTGAAGACTGGAGTAATGATGCTGAAAATTCAGCTTGAGAGTGTGTGAGTGCGTGTGTGTAGTGAGTTGTGTGAGAGTGTGTGTGCGTGTGTGTCAGGAATAAATTACAATTTAAACATATAATTCACATAGAAAAGTTATTTTACATTGTATTAATATTTCACAGCTTTTACTGCATTTTTGATCAAATAAATGCAGCCTTGGTGAGCAGAAGAGACATTTTTTAAAAATCTTACCGACCACCTCATTGCAAACAGACTTTTTGCACCACTTTTGTTGACTTATATGTGATTTACATGACTGGGAACCAGTGAATATTGACCAGCTGTCAGTCTCATGAAGAGACTGTTTGATGACCCAGTTTTATGTGACATTTATGCAACATTTGCTTTATGCAACTTATAGACATACAGTAGTAGTTGGAGTGAATTACATTTTATTTTTATTTTTACTAAAATATAAATGTCAGAATAGTTTAAATGTCAGTGAGGTGTGCTTGGCTTTTTAGCTGAGTGATGACCTGTAATAGAGGCACTTTTTTCTTTGAATGTCTAATTGAAACTTTGAAGTGGAAAGTGTAATTTTTATCCCCCCCGATTGGGTATTGATCTTCAAGAGTGTTCAGTTTCAATGTTTGAGTATCATAAGTGCAGATTGCCCAAAATAATTCTTAAATGTAGTAATGAAGTACAATCACTCGAGTATTTCCCCCGTCAGGCTCATTGTGCTGTCGATTATGTTTCATGATGTAGGATGTAAATCAATTACAGACTTCATGAACTAGAGGAGCTTTAAGAACGGATGAATGTGAAGATCTTCTTTGTTAATGCTCCGTTTCCTCCTCAGATTGTCTTTTCATTCACAATAGAGTCTCTTCTCCGGTACTGACGTTCAGGTGACTGATGACACACACACACACACACGCGCGCGCACGCACACAAAGCGTGTCAGAGACACTGAAAACCACACTGCCACTCATGCAGTTTTTAAGACGGTCAGTCTGTGATCTTTACAGTCTTTGCTGGTCAGCCATCTTTTCTCTGTTCAACTTTAACTTGTGTGCAGCAGTTTCAGCTTTGCAGTGAACCTTACAGTCTTGTTCAAATGCTTAAATGTAAGTGAATGGAGTGGGATGTGAACGCAGCTTAGACAACCGTCTCTGTCTCTCTTTGTGTGTGTGTGTGTGTGTGCACAACAGTCACATGGTGATCATATGCCACTGGACGCTCCCGTTAGATCATTCCCACGGTCATGTCCTAAACATACACAAGGATGCCTTGGGACTGTCTCACAAAGAGGACAGTGTTCATCACCTCACACACACACACACACACACACACACACACACACCACACACACACACACACACACACACACACAAACTCAGACACGAGGATAAGCACAAAGACACATCTGTCTGAGTGTGTGTTGTGTTAGGGCTAACCACACACACATACACACAAACACACACATTCCTCTTTGACCTTTAAATATATTCAGTATTTCTGTCTGTGGTCAGAGAGAGTGAGAGAGACAGGACGAGTTATGGAGAGAGAGAAAGCTTGTCATCTCTTCAGATGTGCTGAAATATTCATGACATGCTGCACGGAGAGCTTTTAAATCTCTCACACACACACGCACACGTCTCTGTGATGCTCAGGTGAATCTTGGGGTGTTTTTGTGCAGTAGATCACATGATGTTATTTAAATTAAGGTTTATTTGCAGATGTTTTTCTAGAGCTGTAAAGTGAGCATGAAAAAGTCAACACTCACTATTTACTTTCTTAACCCTTGTGTTATGTTGCGGGTCAATTTGACCCGTTTTGATTAAGTTGTCAGAAATATCAGTCAGCCTGTTTTTTTTTTCCTTGACATTTTGTGACTTTTTCCCCATTTAGGGTCATGAAAATGCATGCAGTTTCAACACACTGATGTGTTTTGACATACACACTAAATTACTGTTAACGTTCGTGATGTTCGCGGGTCAATTTGACCTGCATATTTTAATGTTCTAAGGCAACTGTAGAGACCCAAAATAATACAATTTCTTGGTTATATTTTATTTTATTTTTTTACTAACCTAAGAAGCTAAAAAAGGAGCTTTCCCCCACTTATTTCACCGCATCACAAATGAAGAATCTATTGCTATTTATCTATTGCTCTGTCATTTCTTTTGAAAATCAGTCACCAAATATGAAAATTAGAGTCTGAAAGCTTTCAAATGCTATATAGTTTGTCAAGATTACTTTAGGTTTAGACTAAAATATTATTGTTATAAATGTATAATGGCAAGTGTCCCACAGGTGTGGGGGAGGGGCAGTCTTAAAAATAGTGGTTAAAAACATTTTTATAAATCGTAAATTCAGATATTTATATTCTTTGTAATGTGTGAAAAGTATTGATATTAAAAGTTAATTGTTTGTACCTGATTGTGTGTTTTTTTCATAGTGTGATTTTTGGGGAATTGTATTGAATCCAATTAGGGTCAATTTGACCCGGACAATAACGAATGTACCCAGAAATCGAACAGTGCACGAGGGTTAAGGCATGTTCCTGCTCTTACTGTGAATGATTCCTCAGTGAGTGCCATTATTATAAAGATATATTGTTTGTTCTCATAATAATTTAGACACTTTTTTAGTGCCACCCTATTTTTTCATTGCACTTAATCTCTCTCTCTCTCTCTCTCTCTCTCTCCTCTCTCTCTCTCTCTCTCTCTCTCTCTCTCTCTCTCTCTCTCTCTCTCTCTCTCTCTCTCTCTCTCTCTCTCTCTCTCTCTCTCTCTCTCTCCTCTCTCTCTCTCTCTCTCTCTCTCTCTCCACTAAAGCATGTCACATTATTTCATGCTCTAAATCAGGGATTCACAAATCTGTTTTCCCCTTTTGATGTCAAATGTTTACTTGAAGTCCCCACTAAGATTTTAAGATGTTAATATTTCAGTAATTTATCAACACATTTGCATGTTCACGATTGTCTGATGTTGGTTAAGTCACATGACATAAAGGTAAACAAATGAAATATTTCATCTTTTTTATTAGGTGTTTTATTTTGATTGTTTTAATTTTAATTTGATTATAATTAATTATTAGCTTTTCATCAACGGACAAATCCACCACAGTAAATAAATACATTTATTAAATAAATAATAATAATTATAAATATGAATATTTTTACATGGCTCTCTGTAATACTTGATTGTATATTTCTTTTGTATTCTTTGCATTGAGCCAAAGGTCCGTCTGTGATGTTCAGATCTTCATAGGCTTGTTTCGTGCAGCGTGACGCACCTTTACACACCTGTCCATCTCTCTGTGTGTTTCTTCATCATTGTGTTGTTTCTATGGTAACTTCAGGGATTCTTTTGTTGTCTTCAATCTCTTCAGGTGAAATGAAATCACGTCTCACACACACACACACACACACACACACACACACACACACACACACACACACACACACACACACACACACACACACACTGAAACACACTCACCTCAGGTTTAATAACACACACACTGCATGTAAAGATTTCCCCAGCTGTTCTGACATTTTAATCAGTGTGAATGTGTCCAGGTGTTTCTCTGAGGTGTGTGTTATTGTAATAGTGTCAGAATGAAGTGTGTGATCGCTACAGAAGTGCAGCGACTTCAGTTTTACCAGCCTGTTAATTAGCTCCGTGTGTGTGTGGAAATTAGAGTTTAGAGGGAAAATGCCGCAGCAGCAAAGCATGTCCTGCTTTATTAGACTCTCGCCGGCTTTGATTTTTTTTACTGTGTGTGTCTCGTGGGGCTGATAGTGCTGCAGTCACACTGAACGTAAGCGCTTATTACACTGAGATCCAAACCCTAGATCTACAGATACAAGAGCGCTTTTACAAGTGCATGTGAATTTGAGCTTTCTAAACACTCACATCCCATAAATGACACGGTAAAAGCAGAGCGCAATTCTTTACCTGCAGTCTCAGCGATGTAACGGGTCACTGAACTGACTTTAATCATAATGAATGTGTCTTGCCCAGTTAGAGGTTTATATTTCAGGATTAACCTTAATTAAATATTAATGCATAAGTGTGTGTGTGTGTTACTGAGCTTCACCTCAATCAATATCTGGATCTGAAACCGGAACCGCAGTGCAACCTTTTTATTTCTGAATGATGTCTGTGTAGTAGTCACGTAATGATGGGGTTGTGATTCAGGGGTGTTAAAGATGGCATGAAGCTTTTAGAGGTGGCACAATAAAACAACAATGACGTCGGTCATACCTAGATTTTTAGTGACTGACTGTGCACAACCACCGTGATGTTAGGGTATTCTGGTGCGTGGTTATTTTGTAGCTATGCAGTTGCTAAGGTATATAAGTGTTTTAGTGTGTTGCTAGTAGTATTGATATTCAGGTATGTATTGATACTGAAATATCTGAAATGGTTCCAATACTCAGTATCTATACACAGATTCCAGCTGCTCGTTCTCACTCTCTCTTCTCTCATTCTTGGAAGGTGAATTTACAGTTTGACACACACCCACCTCCTCTTACTCACTCGTCTCACATTTGCTCCGGTTGAATAGTGCTTGTATTACGCATAATTTTGCTCATTCTCGCAGCTTTTGCACTCACACCAAAAGCACGTGCACCACTGATCTATATAAGTCACATAAAGTCGCATCTCAAACAGCTCGCGAGTACCAAATTGAGGTGTTTTCATGGCCTATTGCACTTAAACGGTCAAATACATACAACATTGTCAAAAATGCCTGTTTTGGTGAGTATTCAGGTAAACGTAACTATTTAGAGAGACACATAAGCTCTTAAAGTGACAGCAAACCTATAGAATTCAGCTCATCCAATCATATTTTAGCAGCAGAATTCTAAAGCGTTGAGGATGTGAAGCTCCTCTTCCAGATGAAGCGCACTCATGTAGTCCATTGACGAGAGTGACTGAGTAACTCTCTCTGTTCGAGAGCGCAGTACATCACATGAAGGACTATATAAGCATGCTCAGCATGTTCAAACATTGTGCGTTGGGCTCATTTTTCTGGCCTGATTATCAAGGGTCTGCCGGCGATGGATGTGCATCGAGTGTTCAGGAGGAGCAGCTGAATGAATGTTAAATCCATAGTTTCATTGGAGGGCAGCCGTCTGCGCTGGCAGACCAACGGAACCGTACATCAGGGCCAAAAGTAGCATCTGACGGAGCGCAGCGGTCAAGGCCAGCCGAGAATGAGTTCAGTGAGGGATAAAAGAGGATTTACTGTGTGTGTGTGTCTGTGTGTCGTTTGGGGGTGATTCTTCATCTCGCTCTGTTTGAAGAGTGAAAGATAGAAAAAATATGTGAAAACTGAAGAAAGCCAAATGATTAAAGGAATCGTCATTTGCACTTCAAACAGAATAAATGACATTTGAATGACAGTTTTTGTCACTGGATGTCTGTGATTTCATGTATATACTGATTGATGTCTATAGTCTGGGTGTGAGCAGAGGGGCATGAATCCAATTGAAATAAACACAACTTGCATATGTGATAAGATTATAATGTTATAATTAGTGTCCGTTCTGCACAAATCTTTGATTTAATTCTCTTTTTATGACCGGTGGATCCAGCATTACTTGAACCACCAGCTGCTATTATTTACATAGACAGTTTGCAGGTTCACTGCTAGAAATGTAGCTTTAGATCCAGTATTTAGAGGTGTAAATGAATGCAGTGTTGATGAGGAAAATGCAATGCTGCAAACACTCATTCATATCTGGGTAATACTCAAAGTTTACAAAAAGTCCTAGTTTTAGATCAACGCAGACAACAGAGAGCAGACTGGATGGAAGTATGACTGTTAAATACGTGTGATATGCTTAATGTTATTAAATGTAATAAGCAAAGTACTCACGTGCACAGAAAGCCGCCTCTGAGACACGTGATCCCGAATTTAGTTATCTTCCGCAGCTTATATGGACATATACACAAAAAATTGTCGAAATGCCTGTCTTAAGTATTCACGTAAACAGTCAGTTATGTGTTAAGTGGACTAAACATTTGAGAAAGAAGGCATGCGTGTAACAATATATTGGATCTGTGCAGCTCTTAAAGTGACAGCAGCCTAATAAACCTTTATTAATGTTAATCAAACAACAAAAGACAGAAAATCACTCACTGCTCTTGACTGAATAACTTTTGTAGCTTTAATAAGAATCAGTGTATATATACTGTAATTCATACAGTAAAGTCTAAGCAGAGTTTTATTTGCATATTTGATTATTCTATTTCTGTTGTTAAATAAACCTAATGTAGGCCTACCTGAAATCATAAACCCTGGTTTACATTGACGTTAAAATGACACTTACTTTTTATGTAATGCTACTGTAAAACACTGATGTTCACTTTCTTCTCACAAAAAGAATGTGAAACGTGTATGTTGGTTATATCATTTTCAGTTTTTAGTTGATTTAAATTTTACACACTTAAAGCATTATTGTATCAAATATTGCGTTATTTAACGAGTTATTGCATATCACATTTTTCTTCAATATCGTGTGTGTGTGTGTGTGTGTGTGAGAATACCTGTGGTTAAGACGGGTCCCTAAAACACACTCTTGACTTGTCATAATTACCCTATGTATGTGTGTCGTTCTCATGATAACGTGTGTGTATTGTGCTGGTTAGTGGGCCAATAACTGCAGATGGAGGCGGGGTGTGTGTGTGTGTCGGATGAATGGATTTTCAATTGCTCTGCTCTTAGCAGAAAAGGCTTGTAATAGTTTGTGGCCCTCCATCAGGCGAGGTCAAACCCCTCAGTGCCGGCGAGCTGCAGCCAAGCGTGTGTGTGTGTGATTATTACAATCACTGGCGCTGCCGCCGGCGTACGAGGCGCGTGTTCTGACCGCCTCTGTGAAACATGAAGTACACTAGAACACAATAAATGTAATGATAATCATGTCAAATAGTAGTCACATGACCTCATCACACTGAATGTTTAAACTCAATATAAACTCAAAATTGACCCTGTTTGCTTTTTAAAACATTTCTGCTGGATTCATCAGTGCACATTAATACCAAAGAGCAATGTGCAGAGACCTTTTCACCTTCCAAACAATTCCCGATGTATAAAATCACGAGAGACATGGCCACATGAAGAGACGCGCGACTATGTAAATGAAGCTGAATGAAATCAGCTAGTGGTTTTAGATGCTTGATGCCACATTTGACAAACACCTTTGGTTCTGGTGTATCATGTGACCTGAGCTCGACCACAAGTTTAAATGTGCTGAACCACGGATGTGATTTGATGGTGTTAACTAGTGAATCTGTTTAACTAATGTATCGAGCTGCATGATTTGGGGAAAAATCCAATTGCTATTTTTCTGTTAAAAATAATAATTAAAGTATTTAAAGTGCATTTTATTTTTAATGCAATTTTTTTGTTTGTTTGTAGGGATGCACAATTTGTCAATTTGTTTTTGTGATTTTATATATCAATATGACTAAAATAATAATACAAATATTTTTTTAATTAGGATTGTTATTACAAAATAAAATTATTAAACAAAAGAAATATTACTCTTGTGATGTTTTGTAATAATACAATTAGAATGTATATAATCAAAAATAAGAAAAATATAATCATAATAATAATAATAATAATAATAATAATAATAATAAAAGTAATCATTTTATAGCACTGGAACTGTTTGTGTGTAAATGAACACAGTGCCACGCTTCACTCTGAAACACGCATTGCATATATTTATTTAATTAAATCGCAGCCTTTGTGATTTGATGATCACACTATTGCAATATTGCAATTACAGTTTTATTTTGATGAATCATGCAGCCCTACTAATGCGTATGTTTGGTTGGGTTCACGCCGAGTTTAGAGACTTTAATTGTGTCCCAAACTTCAGTAATTTGCCTTCCTGCAGAGGTTTTTCCCGTCGTTTCCCTTGTTTCTCTATCTGTCCATTGGGAACAATGCTTTCCTGATGCCTCATGGAGAGGAAGAAACATCGATCATAATAACTAAACTACTGAGAGACGGTGGAAAAGAAGCATTTGTGTTGTGTTCATAAAGCAAACTGAGTTCAGAGGGCCTGTAAACAGCCTGAGGAGAGAGACCTCATCCTTCTGAGCGCCAACCTCTCTCTCTCCCAGAGGACAAGGAGAATGAATGTGTGGAGCGTTTGGGAATGGCATGAGATACAGACTGTTAAAACATGCTAACAGACATTTCACAGCAAGTAAATGAAGATGTCTCTCTGTGTGTATGTCTGTATTGTGTCTGTATAATGAAGTGGGACAGGTCATGTGCTCTTCTGTAGCGTGTGGTCAGATGGAGGAGTGTTACACATGCAACCATCTGCTGCTCAACTGTAGGGGACGTGTGGGATTTCATCCCTCTTTTGTATGTTGTAATGTTTTGAGGCAGGGATTCCCCTTTTTTTTGTCAGCTGAAGCTTTTTGTGCTAAAATATTTACATGAATATTTCAATAATTTATCAACACATTCACGTTCACGGTTTTTTGATGTTGTTTAATGGTCATATGACATGCAGCTAAACTAATAATATTCTACATGTTTAGTAAGTGATTTTTTTTTAAATACTAGCTTTTTATCAACTAACGAAACCCGAGTTATATTGCAATTTAGGGACCTGTGAAATCCGTTATATTTTTTTCCAAATTCATTTTTTTTTTTCCAGTTTTAATTTTTCTGGATTCTGTCATTTCTGTTTTAATTTGCACTCCATTTTAATGGTTAAATTAAATTCTATTAATCCAAAAGCAAGTCTAATTATTTGAAATCTTGAAACATATACAATTTAACAGCAGTTTATTAAAAAATTAGCAGAATTAGCAAAATCATACAACATTTTAGGGCCCTATGAAATACATTTTATTTTTACCAGATTCTGTGTTTTCTGTTTAAATTTTTCTGGATTCCGTTTTAATGATTTAATTAAACTTTAATAAACAAAAGCATGTCTAATTTAATTCATAAAAACAACTCAATTTTTTTTTTTTTAAATACAGTATTAGGGCCCTATAAAATGTTATTGCCCCAGAAATTCTGTTGTGTATTTTAATTTATCTTTTAATCAAATGAAAATGAAACGGTTTCATTTTTTGGCAAACAAAGTGCAAAACAGAGGTTCGCTGTTAAAATGAAAACATGGAAGAAAAATTGTGATTTATTCCTTAAAAATAGTTTTAATAATAATTAAATACTGTGCAATAGTAATATATTTGTCACAATTTCTTCAAGTTAAACCAGACTTTTATTTTGACGGGTTGCTGTGATGATCTTAAAGTTTCTGTAGAAAATTCAATTTTTATGACTGAATTTTGCGATTGCGTCCACGTTTTCTGCAACGCGGAAATCATATGGGCCTACCAATTCTTCTGGAGTCTTATAATGCTTTATGTGAGAAACCAGACACAGTTTCATTGTCATTGTTCACTCATATGACTCAGAAATGACTTATGCTACTGATGTTTATTTGGATCATCACCGTATCCTTTCAAGAAATGCAAAAAGAGCAGCCTGAACATCTCGTTTTGTGTTCTGTAGAAGAAAATCAAACCGGTTTGGAATGACATGAGGGTGAGGAGGAAATGATGAAAGGATTTAATTTTTGGATGAACTTACCTTTTTATTCTTTTGTGTGTGTGCTGATGCCAAAAATAAGCATGTCCTCATTTAGGCTGTTAATTAGCTAATAGAAACTGTTGCCAGGAGACGGATGTCTTATTAGGAAAGCGCTATGAATCCCCAGAGGACACAAAATAACACTGTCTCTATTGTATCATATTTATATACCTGCATTTATTACCAGTGCGATTAATCACAAAATGTCCAGGTATCATCTGATTAACCAGTGTTTGGTCACATGACTCTGTGTGTGTGTGTGTGTGTGTCTGTGTGTGTGTGTGTGAGAGAGGTGTTTCTGTATTCGTCAGTAATCGCTGTGTCTCTCATCTTTGTGTTCTGCTGTGTAATTGTTGTGG
>CM077180.1:4407352-4445663 GCA_039654105.1 Coreius guichenoti | reverse complement strand
CAAATTGTAGCCTCTTTTTCCTATTTGTAGTGGAGATGAGTGGTACCCGGTGGGGTCTTCTGCTGTTGTAGCCCATCCGCCTCAAGGT
Source organism: Coreius guichenoti (assembly GCA_039654105.1). Classification (NCBI taxonomy): domain Eukaryota; kingdom Metazoa; phylum Chordata; class Actinopteri; order Cypriniformes; family Gobionidae; genus Coreius; species Coreius guichenoti. The sequence continues at coordinate 4,445,575 of CM077180.1, read as the reverse complement.
TGTGCGTGTTGTGGCTTCACAAATGCTTTGCTGCATACCTCGGTTGTAACGAGTGGTTATTTCAGTCAAAGTTGCTCTTCTATCAGCTTGAATCAGTCGGCTCATTCTCCTCTGACCTCTAGCATCAACAAGGCATTTTCGCCCACAGGACTGCCGCATACTGGATGTTTTTCCCTTTTCACACCATTCTTTGTAAACTCTAGAAATGGTTGTGCGTGAAAATCCCAGTAACTGAGCAGATTGTGAAATACTCAGACCGGCCCGTCTGGCACCAACAACCATGCCACGCTCAAAATTGCTTAAATCACCTTTCTTTCCCATTCTGACATTCAGTTTGGAGTTCAGGAGATTGTCTTGACCAGGACCACACCCCTAAATGCATTGAAGCAACTGCCATGTGATTGGTTGATTAGATAATTGCATTAATGAGAAATTGAACAGGTGTTCCTAATAATCCTTTAGGTGAGTGTATATATATATATATATATATATATATATATGTGTGTATATATATATATATATATATATATATATATATATATATGTATATATATATATATATATGTATATATGTATATATATATATATGTGTATGTATATATATATATATATATATATATATATATATATATATATATATATATATATATATATATACATACACACACACACACACACACACACACACACACACACACACACATACACATACACATACACACACACACACACACTTCCTGTGTTTGTGTTAGTTGTGTCTCTGGTGGGTGTCTGGTATGTTTATTTACTTCTCTTCCCACAGTATATCTGCATTGTTTACACTGTGTGTGTGTGAGATCTTTGTGTTTTGTGAAGTGTATTTTCCACTGGTGTGTTTATCATACAGCAGCCATATAGTTTGGTTTTATGTGTATTTTTTTTCCTGGTTTAGTCTGATTAATATTTCATGAGAGTTTATGTACAGTTGAACGTGTGTATTAAATTTAGTCAGCACGTTTAAAGTTAAATGCGAGATGTCTGCAATCAACCGTCGCTGCGTGCGTGGCGAGCGCTGCTGAAACATGAAACAGCATCAGCTTCATCAAAGTGTGACCAGAGGGAGTGAGATCAGCGCCGCTGGACGTCCTTCATCAAACACAGTGGAAGATGTTCAGCATGGCTTAAAAATGACTGCCACGCTCACAAATCTGCAGTGATTTAATTAGTATCACCACACCAGTATCAGATCGAGTCAACACCTCATGCGTCCTGAGTTGCAGAGTTTTTTTTTTTTTTTTTTAGACTGTCAGACCCATTGCATGTGGTGCATTTTAGAGGTGCGTTCATCTGAAATTTATGATGCCACACGCAATATTTCATTTTGTCGTTCCCACCCAGAGTTCAGACTGCCACAAAAGAGTTGCACCAGATTGAGAACCTTCTCTTCTCATGCACTTCTGAACCCTAAAATCTATTACGTGTGATGGTCAGCCTGTAGTCTAAACACATGACACCAGCTGTAATAAAGCTGTCTTCACCTGCTGTCGGAAATTTCCCACTTCCCACTTCTGAAGTCGTAATTACGAGCTTGCCCAGTTCAGGTGCTTTGTTCTCGGAAAGTATGGGAATCATGGAGGACACCAGGTCCCATTCTTGCCAAAATGTATTGAATCTTATTAAAGCCAGAATGTATTGAAGATATTTATCCCATTCATTCCATTCATTCACAACCAAATAAACATTCACCACGCTATCTAGATTTCGAATTCTGGTCAAATACATGCTGTTTTTACTGTGTATAAATGTACGCCTCAAATGATTATTCATATATGTAAATATCCACTACTTTGTCAAGATGAAAAAAAAATGACAAGTGGAAAAAACTAATAAATAATACCAGTCACAGCAGAAATCATTCTCTGTAACACTTTATTTCGATGGTCCCCTTTAGACATTCTACTAAACATGAGTAACTTTGCAACTACATGTCAACTAACTCTCATTAGAGTATTAGTAGACTGTCAGCTTAATATCTGCTAACACTTTAGTTGGTAACAATTTACAATAAGGTTTCATTTGTGAACATTAGTTAACTACATTAGTTAACATGAACTAATAATGAAAAATATTTCTAAAGCATTTATTAATCTTAATGTTAATCTCAACATTTACTAATATGTGATTAAAATCAAAAGTTGTATCTGTTAAAATGAGTTAATGAGCCTAAACTAACATGAACTAACAATGAACAGTTGCATTTTTATTAATTAATGTTAACAAAGATTAATAAATATTGTAATGAATGTATTGCTCGTTGTTAGTTAATATTAGTTAATGCATTAACTAACCGTAACTAATGGAACCTTATTGTAAAGTGTTACTCTTTATTTTGATGCTCCTCAACAGACATTCTACTGACTATAAGTAACTTTGCAAGTGCATGTCAACTTATTCTACTAACCTTAACCTAACAGTCTACTAATACTCTACTGAGAGTTAGCTGACATGTAGTTGCAAAGTTACTTATAGTCAGTAGAATATCTAAAGTGGATTATCAAAATAGTTTATGCTGAATAAGATTTTAATTGTAGTTAGTTTTAGTAATTTTTGTGTATTTTTTGTAACACTTTACCATAAGGTTCCATTTATTAACATTAGTTATCTGCATTAGTTAATTTGAGCTAACAACGAGCAATGCATCTACAGTATTTATTAATCTTAGTTCATGTTAATTTTAACATTTACTGATACATTATTACATTTGAAATTTTTAATGGACTTGAGCTAACATGAACTAACAATGCATTTAAGTTTTCATTAACTAGTGTTAACAAAGATAAATACAATAAATACTGTAACAAACGTTTTGCTCATTGCTAATGTTAGTTAATGCATTAACTAAAGTTAATGGTAACACTTTATTTTAAGATGACATAGCTCAGACGTAGCATGTTACTACATGTACTTACTCTAGTAGTGACATTTAAATAATGCATAATTACAAGTAGCTAACCCTAACTGTAACTCTATAGTAAGTACATGTAGTTAATAATATTACTTATTTGAGTAAGTACAATGTAACTGTCACCTTAAAATAAAGTGTAACCAAGTTAACTAATGGGACCTTATTGTAAAGTGTTACTGTTTTTTTTTTTTCTTTTCTTTTTTTCTAGTTCTTAAGATTTAGTTTTTAGTTTTACTTTTAGTTGTTTGAGTACTTCCAGATGTTTCCTTAATTGGCAACAAGCTGAAATAAAATAAATGCAAGTTTAATTCAGTTCATTTTTGTTTTATTTCAAGCAATAAAAATGCTTTAGTTTTAGTTAATAATAACCCATGTCTGCACGTCTAGAGCAGATTCTTGTGTTTCTCGTCCTGTGTTGTATTTATTTGACTTACTAGTCCTGCTAAGCACAGACACATGTGAAAGAGAGCCTCATCTGGAAACCAGCTGATTCTTTTAGACAACATATGTGTGATTAAACACATGAAACTTGTCACACAGCAGATTCACATGCATTTAAATTCATAAATGTCGCAAGTTTATCTAATGTGCACCATAGACATTTTTGGGACATATTGCAGATGTATAAACCCTCAAAGTGCAAATATTGATTCAACATCAGCAGCTCAACTAACAGGCCTCCATGCCGTTTTTGTTTTTAAAGAAATCTTAAATTGCTAAGACTATTTGGTTACGCTTTATTTGAAGGTGTCTTTGTTACACTGTAATTATACATTTAAAGGTGCAGTGTGTAAATTTTAGCAGCATCTAGCGGTGAGGTTGTGAATTGCAACCGACCACCGTTCACCCCTCGCTTTCGAAGCACATAGAGAAGCTACGGTGGCCGACACAGGACAAAGATGTCGTCGTCTGAGACAGCAGAGAGTAGCTAGTGCTCTGTAGAGCAGTTTGTCCGTTTAGGGCTACTGTAGAAACATGGCGGCGCAAAATGTCGACTTCACTGTAAGGGGACCCGCGGTGTATGTAGATAGAAATGGCTCATTCTAAGGTAATAAAAACATAACGGTTCATTATGTAAGGTCTTTATACACCACTGAAAACAGTTATGTATATTATATTGCATTTCTGTCAATAGATCCTCATAAATACTACACACTGCACCTTTAATATTAATAGTAATATTAATTAACTTAATGTACTTGCTATAGGGTTATGATTAGGGTTTGGTTTAGGGTTAGTTGCATGTAATTATGCATAATTAATAGTTATTACTGTGTAACAAGGACACAAATAAAGTGTTACCGACTATTTTAAGGTGTAGTTACATGTACTTACTATAGTAATAACAGTAAATAATGCATAATTACAAGCAAGTAACCTTAAACCAAACCATAACCCTATAGAAACATGTATAGTTATGTATATATTACTCATGACTAATTTAAGTAATAATTAAAGTTAAAATAAAGGGTATCCAAACACAAACATAGATTACATCTCAACTAACTGGACTGTTTTTGCTAATATTAAAATCTTGATATATTGCTCAAATCATTCACTCGATTCTGTTGTGTTTATTGTGGATTAATCATTGTTTTCTCTAAGGTTATTGTCCATTTGTTGCAGCATGATCCCAGGCGGCTTTATTTTAATATTTTCCTTGCATTGGGTCTGTAATGGCAATAAAACTCAATTTGATCTGTGTATTGCTCGTTCATGTGTGCTCATTGTGTGTGTAAGTGATTTTATGTGGTTTGAGATGAAATGTTGGTGTATTAACAGGCTCAGATACTCTGTTGGCTGAAGCACACAAGCGATCACTGCGTCACCGTCAGAGATGCTGCTCAGTTAATGGTGCATGTTTATTGAGAGCAATAGAAGTGATGGATGTATTCAACATGCACGCTTTCCCTCGCCCCATCATATTTACATAAGTAATATATACTTCCACTGGGTCTCGTTACATTGATGCACTCATATATGCTCACTGTATCTGAATGAAAAGTCTGTCATCATTCACTCTCGTGACTTTCTAAACCTGTATGACTGTGCAACCCAAACGGAGATATGTAGTGAATAATGACTTAAATTTGCTTCTGTTCTTCATATATGCACTACTCTTCAAAAGTTTGGGGTTGGTAAGATTTTTTTTTGTCATTTATGATCACCAAGGCTGCATTTATTTGATCAAAAATATTGAAATATTATTACAATTTAAAATAGCTGTTTTCTATGTGAAATATATAGTAAAATGTGATTTATTCCTGTGATCAAAGCTGAATTTTCAGCATCATTACTCCAGTCTTCAGTGTCACATGATCCTTCAGAAATCATTCTAATATACTGCTCAAAAAACATTTCTGATTATTTATCAGTTTAAAACAGTTTTTTTGTGGAAACCATGATACATTTTGTTTTTCAGAATTCTTTAATAAGTAGAAAGTTCTAAAAGAACGTTGTTTATTTGAAATAGAATCTTTTGTAACATTATAAATGTCTTTGCTGTCATTTTTGATGCATCCTTGCTGAATAAAGGTATTCATTTATTCATTTTTAAATCTTAATGACTCCAAACTTTTGAATGCTAGTGTGTGAAATATTAGTTATTACAACAGCTGTTGTGTATGTGTTAAATGGGCTGCTTATGTGTAGTTATTTTTAGAGCTTGATGGCATAAATCACTGATATTTTTCATAATATGGAAATGGAATTAAGTAAACTCTACTTAACTAAGTTAAGTAAAATTAACACAGACAATAAGTAATTTTATCTTGGCCAGTAAAAGGTTGAGTAATTTCTACTTGGTTGAAGTTTCCTTTGAAATATATTTTGCTCAAACAATATAACACTGAATTAACGCTAATAAAATGAAATAGATGTTTAAGCATACACTTTAAAAGCATTTAAGTAAAAAATAATACAATAGATATTGTGTAGACATACACCATATGTACGTAATAGTAGTAACGCGGCACCTGAATACAGAGACCTCAATACATGGTACGCAATACACAGTGACGATGACATTCGATGGATCATTTTTGATTATGAATGTGTCATATTGAGTAGAATTGAACTCCAGATGTCACAAAATGGCAAGTTACTAAACCTAACTACAAAAGCAATGATAAAACAATGTAAACAGAGCTGGAAAACAGCGAAAAATCAACCTCATTAATTATTCAAACCCCAGTGCATGATGGGAACACCAGTATCAGAAAAGTTGAGTAGTTTTACTTAATTTTATAACGTTGATATTTACGTTTTAATTTCTACAAGTTTGAATTGAGTACTAATATAGGATTTACTTAATTCTTGCCTGAACTAAATTTTTCATATAGAAATTACATTAGTTTTTTTACTTATTTATTTACTTCACCACGGAATCATTTTTATCATGTTAAATATATTCAGATGTATTCTTCATAAAAAAACCCTGACACTGAAATTGTGCTCTAAATTTCTTTTTGCTAAATGTTCTTTCATTCTCATTACTATTTGATTCGTTCTAATGGAGTTTGAGTAAATCATAATGATTAATAAAGAAAACACTTAATGACTTTGCTTTCAGATGGCTTTTGTGAACAGCTAAGACTTTGCTGAAGTTAAGTCAAGCAGTGGTGTGTTTAAGCACAGTGAGTAGAATGTGTGTGGTTGTTGCGGTATAAGCCTGTATAAATGTGCCGTTGGTGTCGGTGTAACAGTTGCGTCTGTCTTCATTGTATGATTCAATTAGCGGCTAATGTATCTAATCCTCTTTGTAGTCGTACGGAGAAATTGATGCTGAATGAGGGATTTGATCCCGGCTCTCATCCTCTTGCCGATTCTCTCCTGAGAGACGCAGACAGAAATGATTATATTTGCGGTGATTAGCGCGTCCTGACGGTCTGATGTCATTATTGTAATGATGTTTGTGTTTTCACATGATGAAAGCGTTTGGCCGCGTGTTGTGCGTTTCTGTGTGTGAGATGATTGTGCTTGTGTTATGTGATATTAATGAGATGTTGATGCTCTTGTTTTGTCAGATTCTGATTAATTCGGTGAGTCCGTCCAGGCCGGCGCTGCTGTACGAGAGCGTCCCGGTGAGCGAGGGCAGTCCGGTGCTACGGGACATGCTGTTCAGCCCCGACCTCCAGTTCATCTACACGCTCACCGACAAACAGGTGAGCACTCACTTTTACACGCTTCATAATGCTGATTTTAATTAAATTATCTGGACAGGATCATTTTCCAAAAATGTGCTTAATTGCCATTAAAATGTCAAAATGCAAGAAATCTTAATGGTTCCACAAGTAGGTTGTGTGTTCGTTATGCATAATCCATTCATTCCAACTCAGAAGGTTCTGCACAAAGCTTTTACAAAACTGATGCTCATCATGCAACCAAAAGTTTCAGCTTCACGTCAGTGCACACTAACCGGACGAAAAAAAGTTGCTGTTTGGATTTAAATAGGCAAATGCTTAAGAGTCTATGATTGGATCATTATTGCAGTGATTATTCTGTTTCTGTTTTTTTTGTTTTAACCCTAATTGATGGAGTGTGTAGCTTTTCATTTCGTAAACAACAGTGTAGGAAGACACATCATGGCCATATTCCAGGATGCACTCTAGAAAACACAGGGTTAAAAACAGCCCAATTTGGGTTGTTTTCAACCCAAGGGCTGGGTAAATATAGGACAGAACACATGTTGGGTTAATTTTACCCAGCAAATTGGATTGTTTATTTAACCCAGCATAGTTGATTAATTTTTACTATAATACTAGCTTCTTTTTTTTTTTTTTTTACTTCATACATGAATTAATGCCTACAGATTAACTTAAATCCTCTAAACTGTTTTAAAATACTTGACACAACCACTGTTTGCATAATTTCTTTATTTTCGATCATATTTTACAGTATAGCATATTTTATATAGTTTTTAATACATATTACCTACATTTAAGCTCATTTAACAAATATTAGAAGTAAAAATTAAACGTTTAGAAGTAATTCAGTTGTAATCGAGCAGTCTCTGTTGTCCCGTTTCCACCGTAACGGTGCTGGATCTCGTGCCGGAGCTTGTATCATGTTCAGCGGGGGAACTTCTAACTTCAGACCGCCGCCCTGCGTTTCTCTCTTAGCCAAAATACACGGTGACTGACTCCATAACCTGTCCATAAACAGTGTACAGTTCTGAGAACATATTTTAACATCATAAGTATTTATATTCTGTATCTTTTTGAATAAAATCATGAAATTTTATGCAAGGCATCAGGCGTTTCCATCACGCAAAAAGACCGTCACGACACTCGTTTAGGTGACTCACATCGCGCCCCTGTATGTTGCTTTGCATAAAATTAAACGATATACAGCACAATAACGAATTTATTGATAAAATAAAATGTACACAAACCTGTATTTTACCGAAGACATGCACCAATTTGACGGAGCTGCACTGCTCTCTCCTGAAGAGGTCGCAAACAGCCAGCGATTAATAACTCAACCCCTGGGTGGTTGCATCTGATCCAGGATCTGGGTAACACAAAAACTACCCAAACGCTGGGTTGTTACGTCTGACCCAGGAGCTGGGTAACACAAAAACTACCCAAACACTGGGTTGTTACGTCTGATCCAGGATCTGGGTAACACAAAAACTACCCAAACACTGGGTTGTTACGTCTGGTCCAGGATCTGGGTAACACAAAAACTACCCAAACACTGGGTTGTTACGTCTGGTCCAGGATCTGGGTAACACAAAAACTACCCAAACACTGGGTTGTTACGTCTGGTCCAGGATCTGGGTAACACAAAAACTACCCAAACACTGAGTTGTTACGTCTGACCCAGGATCTGGGTAACACAAAAACTACCCAAACACTGGGTTGTTACGTCTGGTCCAGGATCTGGGTAACACAAAAACTACCCAAACACTGGGTTGTTACGTCTGGTCCAGGATCTGGGTAACACAAAAACTACCCAAACACTGAGTTGTTACGTCTGACCCAGGATCTGGGTAACACAAAAACTACCCAAACACTGGGTTGTTACGTCTGACCCAGGATCTGGGTAACACAAAAACTACCCAAACACTGGGTTGTTACGTCTGATCCAGGATCTGGGTAACACAAAAACTACCCAAACGCTGGGTTGTTACGTCTGGTCCAGGATCTGAGTAACACAAAAACTACCCAAACGCTGGGTTGTCACGTCTGACCCAGGATCTGGGTAACACAAAAACTACCCAAACACTGGGTTGTCACGTCTGACCCAGGATCTGGGTAACACAAAAACTACCCAAACACTGGGTTGTTACGTCTGACCCAGGATCTGGGTAACACAAAAACTACCCAAACACTGGGTTGTTACGTCTGGTCCAGGATCTGGGTAACACAAAAACTACCCAAACACTGGGTTGTTACGTCTGATCCAGGATCTGGGTAACACAAAAACTACCCAAACACTGGGTTGTTACGTCTGACCCAGGATCTGGGTAACACAAAAACTACCCAAACACTGGGTTGTTACGTCTGACCCAGGATCTGGGTAACACAAAAACTACCCAAACACTGGGTTGTTACGTCTGACCCAGGATCTGGGTAACACAAAAACTACCCAAACACTGGGTTGTTACGTCTGACCCAGGATCTGGGTAACACAAAAACTACCCAAACACTGGGTTGTTACGTCTGGTCCAGGATCTGGGTAACACAAAAACTACCCAAACACTGGGTTGTTACGTCTGGTCCAGGATCTGGGTAACACAAAAACTACCCAAACACTGGGTTGTTACGTCTGGTCCAGGATCTGGGTAACACAAAAACTACCCAAACACTGAGTTGTTACGTCTGACCCAGGATCTGGGTAACACAAAAACTACCCAAACACTGGGTTGTTACGTCTGACCCAGGATCTGGGTAACACAAAAACTACCCAAACGCTGGGTTGTTACGTCTGATCCAGGATCTGGGTAACACAAAAACTACCCAAACGCTGGGTTGTTACGTCTGGTCCAGGATCTGAGTAACACAAAAACTACCCAAACGCTGGGTTGTCACGTCTGACCCAGGATCTGGGTAACACAAAAACTACCCAAACACTGGGTTGTTACGTCTGACCCAGGATCTGGGTAACACAAAAACTACCCAAACACTGGGTTGTTACGTCTGGTCCAGGATCTGGGTAACAAAAAAACTACCCAAACGCTGAAACCCCCCCAAAAAAATTACCCAAAAGGCTCAACCCAGGATTTGGGTAGAAAAAATAACCCAAGATTTTTAAGAATGTGAAATGTTGATTCATCATGCTCAAATTGTGAAAGAATGGCTGTGAGGGAGCATGAAGAATCATTTTTACACATGAATTGACACCTCTGAGTCCAGAGCTTAAATTCATTGAAAGTCTTTGGGATGTGCTGGAGGAGACTTTACAGAGTGCTGGACTCTTGCATTGTCAATACAAGATCTTGGCCAAAAATTGATGCTTATTTGACATATGAAACTGACACAATAAAATGGACGACATAATTTTTTTTAATAAGCAACTGTCCTCAAATCCTCATTGATCTATCGGTCATTGCATGTGTGTTATGGAGTATAGAGGTATTTTAGTCTCTCACACACATGTAGAACATACAGTGAGAGATCAATGAGATGTAAATTACAGTGTCATCTGATCTGATTATTGATGTTTTAGTGTGTACACACACACACACACACACACACACACACACACACACACACACACACACACACACACACCTCTGTAATGCAGCTATGTGTGTATCTGCTCTGTACGTCACATGAGACTCCGTTGATCTTTTGTTGAACATTCACTTCTGAATCCAGATAAAACATCACTGCTGGACACACAATCAATGATAATCATCACAAGCTCATGATATTATATAAAGTGTGATGTTTAAAGTTAATGATAATACATATTCATGAGTTTCTATGCTCTTAATTTTCAGTGTTTGTTTCCCGTTCTGTGAATGATTATAGAACTGATTCTTATGAAACACTGCCATGTTTAAGAGAAACACACACACAAGCATTTGCACATTGTTTGCTTCTGACTCAACTCAGTCACATGAGTTTGGGGCGGGTCTTTCTGCTTGACTGACCAATGACAGATGGAGGGAGTGTTTGAGCTGGAGAAGTCTGTGTAAAAACTGTTTAAAACCAGAAGAATGAACTTTTTCTAATGATTTTGAAAAAATGGGAGTGTTTGAGACTATACAGTGACATTGTTTAAAGTTTGCAAAGATGAAATGATGGTGTCTCCAGTAGAATACGCCCGCAAAATGCAAGAAGTCCTTCGTCTCTTTGTGTCCTGTCAGTTTCTATTTTTCCTGTTCCTTCACTTTTCTTCGTAGGATAATGAAAACGCCTGACAGAGAGTCTGAGGCGCTGCTCAGCAAAAGCACAAGCTCCATTTAAAGCCCTGACAGAGTAATTTAGCATTGGCCCCTTGTTCTCCAGCACTTAATTAAAAAGTGTTTGATAGCCTGTCTCCTCTCGCTGTCCGCTCCGCTCGGCCCCGGGCGAACCACCGCACGATATGACACCATCAGCTCTTACAGCTCTCCAGATTACAGACACATCTGGATGACACTCAAACGGGAATCAAACTCAAAACTTCCTCCTCAGTCAGCCAGCATTTTAAAGTACCCCTATTAAGCTATTTTAAGGTTTTGGAGTCTCCTACAATAGGTTTACATGCATTAAAACTCAAAAAAACACTTTAATTTTCTCATAATACACATTGCAGCATCAGCTCTTTTTCTCACAGTGTCTGAAACGGTTCGATCAAGGATTCGGTCTCTCTAAACCCCGCCTTTCTGAGAGCTGCTGTGCTCTGATAGGTCAGATGTCCCAGTCTGTTGTAATTAATCAGAAACCTAACGCTCATTATCATATCTGAATCTCAGCTTTTCCTCAGCTCTTGATACACAGTGATACGAACAGTAACGATGACATCATTTTTACTGTATTAATCTCATCCTTTGGAAGTGCAGCAAAGTGGATTTTAAACTAACCTGAGAAAACAACCTGTTCAGAGTCAGAATGATGTCATTTAGGACAAACATTCTTGTTTTTTCGTTGAATTAAGTTTATTTTTCTGACCCCATTGGCAGATGCTTTTTTTTTTTTAAAGCTTAAACTCAATTGAAACATTTATTTTGATTTTTTTTTTTTTTTTTACTTAACATCTTAACCCATTTTGCATCTCAAGTAAATGTCTTGATTTGAATGACAAAACACATGCAGTTACAAATATTTGAAAATCGGAATATCAGCCAGTTCATGACATAGTTAATAAGTTTGTGAATATTTTGAATAAAAAAGGAAAAGCAGAATAAAAGCGATACATCTGTCATACAGCACTATTGTGGCCGTGGTGTGTCATGTGAGAAGCATGATGTGTCGCCATGGAAATAATAAGGCGATGCGTTCTAAAATATTTAGCCAGAGAAGGCAATATGGTCATATTTCTGCAAAAGAATTGCTGAAACTTGAAGCTGGTTTGTAGCATACCAAGAATACCCGACTGCTTTGCTGTTATTAGTGCCCGAGCACCGATGGTGTGAGGACCCTATTGGAATTGCTCAGCCTATTATTATTCTTCTCCCAAATGAATTGCATTTTTGAGGGCCTAAACATGCTCGAAAACTCATGAAACTTTGCACACACGTCAAAAGTGGTGAAAATTTATGTCTGATATGTCTCCCGCTACGTTTCACGTACAGATATGAAATTCGGGAGACGCATGTAGGTATTGGGCTGTTACAAAAAAGTCTCCTGGTATGAAATCTGAAAACCAACAGGAAGTCAGATATTTTGAATTTTCTTTGCAAAATTGTTGCAAATTTTGCCATTTCCAGACGCTGTACTTTAACGAACTCCTCCTAGAGATTTAATCAGATCAACATCATATTTGCTCAGTCTAATCTAAAGGCCTTGGTGACGTTAAATTGTGAAGATCTTGAGTTTTCGCTGAAGGGCGTGTCCGTGGCGGCCTGACAAATTTTGATGTTTCGCCATGAAACAGGAAGTTGTTGTAACTTGGACATACAATTTCCGATCTGCCCCAAACTTCACATGTTTTATTAGAGTCCTGGCCCGAAGACATCTACACGCCAATATTCAGTTACAGTCATAGCGCCACCTGTGGGCAACAGGAAAAGCCATGTTTTACACTGTGATGAGTATCCTCATTGAGATTTAACCAGAACAACATCATGTTTGGTCAGTCTAATCTTAAGGCCTTGGTGATGTTAAATTGTGAAGATCTTGAGTTTTCGCTGAAGGGCGTGTCCGTGGCGGCCTGACAAAATCTGATGTTTGGCCATGACACAGGAAGCTGTTGTAAGTCAGGCATACAATGTCCGATACGCCCCAAACTTCACATGTTTGATAAGAGTCCTGGCCTGAAGACCTCTACATGCCAATATTAGTTAGTCATAGCGCCACCTGCTGGCAACAGGAAATGGCATGCTTTACACTGTAATTCCCTCCCAGAAACACATTTAAATCTGCCATCAAGTCCCAAACATGCTAGAAACACATTAAATCAAGCAAAACTTGGCTAAGTGCTAATGTATGCGATTTACGCCACAAAACAGGAAGTTGTTGTAACTCAGGCATGCAGTGTCCGATCTGCCCCAAACTTCACATTTGATAATAGTCCAGGCCTGAAGACATCTACATGCCAATATTCGGTTATAGTCAAAGCGCCACCTGCTGGCAGCAGGAAGTGTGGCACATTGAAGTGACTTTGCCATATTTCTCCTATATTTACCCACTTAAATGCATGTCGCCCACTATTCGCTGTTTTCCTGAGGCCGGGTGGCGGGTGGTTTAGGGTGGCGGTGCTCCCGGGTGCGAGGGCCCTTTCATCGCTGCTTGCAGCTTTAATTAGTACTGTAACTGTTATTTAGTGTTAAATTAGGCCTATTGTAGTTGGGTTAGGTGGCTTAGGTTTTATTGTGAATTTAAGTAAATTTGTTGTGTTTTGTATTTATTTGTATTTATATATTTAAGTATACGTTAAACTTTTAATAAATTGTTAAATTTAAATATTAAAAAAAAAATAAAAATCGTTCTTTAATGTCATCCACCATCGGTTTGTGGCTCTTTCTTTTTTTGTTTTTTTTTTGTAAGTATTGGTTCAGGCACTGTTTAGGCACCGGTTCCATTTTAAAAGTGTCGATTTGGCACCGGTATCGTAAAAAAAACCAAACGATACCCAACCCTATCTATTCTATTGTGCAGTGTGAAATATGCAGGAATGTGGAGGTTAATGAATCATAGATCAGAGGTAATTTACAGTAACAAAAGACCTTGACTAACATTATAAATGGACTGCAGGGAATAAAATAAATGCTACAAGTGTAGAATGAGCTCTTTAATGGATGATTCAAGAATGAAAGAATTGTGGTTTAATAAAGAGGAGCGGTGATGGTATGAGTGTGTGATGGAGGTTATCATGGACACACAGGAGCGTGTGTTTAAGCCGGTGCGTTTTAGAGTCTTAACCTTTTTGTTCTGTCTAATCAAATCATTGATCATCTGGAGCAAAGTTAATCCCATAATCCTTCATATCAGCACCGAGTGAATCATCCAGTCTTACTGCAATTAAGAACTTCAGTGGTGGGTGTGTGTGTGTGTGTGTGTGTGTGTGTGTGTGTGTAGGGTCTGTATTAAAAGCCTCTTGATTCATTCTTTTCTGTATTTGTTCATGTTTGTTGCAAAATATATATTATATTTGGGATGTTCTTAATGTAAAAGCATGTCCTGTGTGAATTTCGTCTGTCAACGCTTGTAAAAACTCTCCAACGCAACCGTTTCCCACATCAGCTGATAGCTTCGAGTATCTGAGATATAGAGGTTAGGGTATATGATATAGAGATCACCTGTGTGTGTGTGTGTGTGTGTGTGTGTGTGTTATTCATGTCACACACACACGTCATCATTGTCACATATTTGATTGACGTTTGAAGCCTGAGGTGCTGAGTTTTTCTCATCTTTGAGATTGAATGTGTGTGTTTTGACACACTATCATCAGGTGTTGTTGTGTAATATGTGTGTGTGTGTGTGTGTCATTTATCTTGAATTCATTTGCGTGTTTTGACTGCAGGCTCCAGTTTAACACGCTGAATATCAGATGAACACCGCTCACGGCTGCTCGCCAGTGTGTGTGTGTTACATGATGAGTTTCACCATGTATTAAAATGACAAATTAATATTGAGCTTGCATCAAACAGTGTTGCTCTTTATTTTATAGACACTGTATATTTTCATACACACACACGCTGACAAGCTGCATATGGTGAACTGATTTCACAGAGAAACTTGTGCCCTGAACCAGACACAGACAGACACACACACACACACACACACACACACACACACACACACACACACACACACACACACACACACACACACACCCACACAATGACCTGACCTCGCCATCCTCACTATCTCACCATCTGTTCTTCATTTCTGCTCATCTTCATCCCTCCATCACTGTTTCTCACTCTGTAAACTGATACTCACACCTGACTGTGTGTGTGTGTGTGTGTGTGTGTGTGTGTGTGTGTGTGTGTGTGTGTGTGTGTGTGTGTGTGTGTGTGTGTGTGTGTGTGTGTGTGTGTGAGAGAGAGAGAGAGAGAGAGAGAGAGAGTGTGAGTGTGTGTGGGTGATTAAAGTGCATTCATAGGCTGGTATTTTCCATCATGCCCTCTGGGTTTATATTTGCCTTTAGATTAATAATTTATTAAGTTATTAATAATATTTTAATAATTGGTTACAGGTTGTAACAGTGTAATTACACAACTAAGTGCTCAGAAATATTAATTATTTACATGTACTTGTTATAGGGTTAAGGTTTGGTTTAGGGTTATAGCATGTGTAACTGTCACTATAAAATAAAGTGTTACCTAATAATTAAGTGATTAATAATATCTTGTATATAATAACTTAATACCGTTATTTTCATTTGACACACATGAAATGATGGACCAGAACGGCACAACTTTGTCTTCCCTGGTTTCGCTTTCACAATTTCTTTTTCATACTTTTAGTATTTTTTTGTATTCTTTTCTATGTCACTTTCTACATTTTTCTCCATTTTCGTTTGGTAATTTATTCTTTTTTTTAGTAGTTTTATGCTTTGTACTTCCACTCATTCTTTCCCTTTATTTTTCTTTCATTAACATTACTTTGTTTTATTTTGTACATGTCTTTTCATTAATTTCTGTATTTCATTCTCTTTTGTTTTACCATTTAACTCTTTTTCATCCTTTTTCATCCTTCCTTCCTTCCTTCCCATTTGCTTACTCCTCCTCTTCCCCACACACACACACACACACACACACACACACAGTGATGTTCTGTTTTCGGCAGGAGGGCTTCAGGGTTCCTGTCAATCAAATGCTGATCTCCGTGGTAACTGTCAGATGGCGCAGCATGTCATAAGCTGATTCTGTGCCTTCCATATGCACACACACACACGTACACATGCAGACAGCAGCAAACATTTCTCACACTCCAGCGCTCGTCTCTAGCCTGAAGCGATTCATGGTTTGACCACAGATGTGCTGCTTTGCAGCAGTTATACTCTGATTTGCTCTGTGTGTGTGATATGATTAACATGCGTGTGTGTGTGTTGTGCAGGTGACGCGTGTGCCGGTGGAGAGCTGCTCTCAGTACATGAGCTGCTCCGAGTGTCTGAGCTCCAGAGACCCTCACTGCGGCTGGTGTGTCCTTCACAACATGTAAGAAAACACGCTTGCCTTCATATCAACACCTTTCCTTAACTTTACATAACCTCTCATTTGACAGACATAAATAAGTTGAGTATTTAACCCTATTAATAAACTGTTTAACCTTAGAAAGCCTACTGTATCGTATTTAATACATGAAAAACATGTTGCACAAAATCTACAACATGCCTTCTTTTGCTTTTGTAGTTTTTTTATGGGTTATAGGCTTAAAAATGTTAATTTGTCACCCTGAACTTGTTTTCTGAGTGTCTGTGTGTTTGCATGTGGTTTACCATCATCTAGCGTGTCTTTGCACATCAGTTCATCAAACGGGTCCTTGACGCTGCTCTGATCTCAGTCACGGGCGAAACATTAGTTGGATTTCAGCCATGAACTGAACTGTGGTTAAATAATTAAAAGCCAAAACATACTCTCATCATTCTCTCTTTCACAATAAGCGTCACATTAAGTCATTATCCCTGACGATTCAGATGTCAGATTTATCTTTAGATGTTTGAATTTGCCCTTTAGGGATCTATGAAGTCTGTTCATGTCTGAGCACTCGGGTCGCGTCCCAGTGCAGATTATTTGAGCGCTGTGTATAAACGCACACATGAGCATCAGTCTGTCTGTGTAAAAATATGATGTTCTGCCATACCTTCTGGCAAACATTAGCAGCAAATAGTCATTTTTACCACAATTTTAGTCACAAAGAAGCAGTTTTGTACACGGTTTAAATAGTTTCCCTATGTAACATCCACATTAAATGCCAAAGGAGTGTAAAATTCAGCTTCCAGATGTAAAAATTCCCTTTTTCTCCATAGTGACACTTTTTTTTTTTTTTAACAATAACAAACTTGAAGGCTGAACACTGAGGTCACAAAGTTAGGATATTTGCACGTATGTGTGTGTGTGTGTGATCAGGCATAACAGGTGAAGTGAATAACACTGATTATCTCTTCATCACGGCACCTGTTAGTGGGTGGGATATATTAGGCAGCAAGTGAACATTTTGTCCTCAAAGTTGATGTGTTAGAAGCAGGAAAAATGGGCAAGCGTAAGGATTTGAGCGAGTTTGACAAGGGCCAAATTGTGATGGCTAGACGACTGGGTCAGAGCAGCTCCAAAACTGCAGCTCTTGTGGGGTGTTCCCGGTCTGCAGTGGTCAATATCTAACAAAAGTGAAGGAAGGAACAGTGGTGAACCGGTGACAGGGCCATGGGTGGCCAAGGCTCATTGTTGCACGTGGGGAGCGAAGGCTGGCCCGTGTGGTCCGATCAAACAGACGAGCTACTGTAGCTCAAATTGCTCAAGAAGTTAATGCTGGTTCTGATAGAAGGGTGTCAGAATACACAGTGCATCGCAGTTTGTTGCGTATGGGGCTGCATATCCACAGACCAGTCAGGGTGCTCATGCTTTTGTCTACCGCCGAAAGCGCCAACAGTGGGCATGTGAGCATCAGATCTGGACCACGGCGCAATGGAAGAAGGTGGCCTGGTCTGATGAATCATGTTTTCTTTTACATCACGTGGATGGCCGGGTGCGTGTGCGTCGCTTACCTGGGGAACACATGGCACCAGGATGCACTATGGGAAGAAGGCAAGCCGGCAGAGGCAGTGTGATGCTTTGGGCAATGTTCTGCTGGGAAACCTTGGGTCCTGCCATCCATGTGGATGTTACTTTGACACGTATCACCTACCTAAGCACTGTTGCAGACCATGTAGACCATTTCATGGAAACGGTATTCCCTGGTGGCTGTGGGCTCTTTCAGCAGGATAATGCGCCCTGCCACAAAGCAAAAATGGTTAAGGAATGGTTTGAGAAGCACAACGAGTTTGAGGTGTTGACTTGACTTCCAAATTCCCCTGATCTCAATCTAATCGAACATCTGTGGGATGTGCTGAACAAACAAGTCCGATCCATGGAGGCCCCACCTCGCAACTTCCAGGACTTAAAGGATCTGCCGCTAACATCTTGATGCCAGATACCACAAGACACCTTCAGTGGTCTAGTGGAGTCCATGCCTCGACGGGTCAGGGCTGTTTTGGCAGCAAAAGGGGGACCAACACAATATTAGTCATAATGTTATGCCTGATCTGTGTGTGTATATATGTATATGTGTATATATATATGTATGTATGTATGTATGTGTGTGTGTGTGTGTGTATATATGTGTATATATATATATATGTGTGTGTGTGTGTGTGTGTGTGTGTGTGTGTATATGTATGTGTGTGTACTTATTTATTAATAAATAATAATATTTATTTCTGCCAACTCAGGGAGGCTTAAATGCATAATTGTTTACTTTATAAATTCAAGATTTTATTTAATTACTTATTTAATATACTAATATGTTATAGATAGTTATAGATGTCATATGCTTAAAATAACATTTTTATTTATGATTTGTCTGGAATGTTGGTCTGATTCATGGCTTAAAACTCTTTTTTTTGAAGAATGTTTTTGAAATCCCTGTGGAGAAAATGAATGTTTAGCCCATAGGCAGCTTTAATGACGATGTGAAATCCTTCAGTGGAGCACAGACCTTCTCCCACTGTTGATTATATTAGACTTTATTGATACTCTGAACCGCTCAAGGCTGGAACTTTTGTGGTAATGTAAGTTTATTTTCTCTCTCTTTGGCCTCAGTTGTTCTCGCCGTGATCGCTGTGAGAGAGCAGACGAACCCCAGAGATTCGCTTCCAGAGCAGATCAGTGTGTGGAGCTGACGGTCCAGCCCAACAACATCTCCGTCACCATGGCCGAAGTCCAGGTCTGTGAATTACAGTAGATACTACATGCACAGCAATTTATATCTGCCACTTTTCCATAGATGTTCATATGGAGCGGTAGCAATATGGAGCAGCAGATGTCGTGTAGAGTGTAGTTTAAAAACAAGCCTCCTTCAGTGTTGTGACAGATGAAATATGGGGACGTGGGCCAAGCTTTTTCACTTTGTCTGTTTTCTGCATTGATCTGCCAGCTGGTCCTTCAGGCCCGCAACGTTCCGGATCTTTCCGCAGGAGTGGATTGCTCCTTCGAGGATTACACAGAGACCGAAGCAACAATACACGGATCACGAATCTACTGCCTCTCGCCGTCAGCCAAAGAGCTCGTCCCCATCACACACCAACAGAGTCAGTAAACACACACTGCCACACTCAGTCTGGGCTAGATATACACTACCAGTTATTGACCACTAACTAGCAGCACGGCATCAGAAGCCTTGAGATCTAAAAGTCTTGAAGATTAAGAGTAACATCAATCCAGTCAAGTATGACCAAGCTTTTGATTGATGTTTATGATGGGTATTATATCATATCTTCAGTCTGTTCCAGAGATTCACTCAGTGTTTTTCAGATCATAGGCCACATTACAATTCACATTATCTCTGTCTTATATAGTTTGAGGGATTAAAGGTTGCATTAAAGAAAAATACTGAAACTGATGGATTTTGTAATGTTTGCTTGCATTAATGGTTCTGGAAAGTACGCTATTTGTCATTAAATATGCCAATATGTCTGTGGTGGCTCTAGTACAGTAGTGTAGTGTACAGTAGTATATAAATGAAATGCTGCATCATAGCCATGTGCCATTGTTGTGTTGTTTTTTGTTCGATTGAGCATGAGAATCAACACAAAAGTGAATGTTTTAGGAAAAGAAAAAAAAAAGTTCTCAGAAAAAAAAAGATAAGTTGAATCAAAGTTGCAAAATTTCAGTTTTTTTTACAATTTCTAGTCCTGAATCATAGTATTTTTGTACAAAAAGAGTATTCTGAATGTGCATGGGTCATGTACAGCAGGGTTATTACAGTTAACTACCACCATACAAAACATTTGGTAACACTTGAGTTTAGGGTTCAATTCTCACTATTAAAGGTGCAATAGGTGAACTGGGAAATGCTAACTTTAGCCTGCTAGCGTTGAAAGCATACAATACGATTGAATGAACATTTTATGGTCCTACACCCTCCACGGATGATATATATTTATCAAATACATTTAGACCGCTTAACATAGTGATTGTTATCAGGATATGAGGAGACTTTCAACCAGCATATTAGCATGCATATTACTAGAATATTGGCGGTTTATTAGTACTTATAAAGCACATATTAATGTCTTATTCTGCGTGGCCATATTCTACATCCCTTAATCCTAGACATATCAACTATCTTACTAACTATTAATAAGCAGTAATTAGGAGTTTGAGGCAAAAGTTGTAATTAATAGTGAGAATTGGACCCTAAACTGAGGTGTGACCAAACATTTGTTACTTGAAATAAAATAAACATTACCTGAAATAATACATAAAAAAATCTTATTTACTTGTTACTTTTTATTTCAGCAATTTTTTTTCAGCCAAATCAACTCTTCTCATTTTCATTTAGTTTAACTTTATGTACTAAAATAACTACAACTAAATTTAAAAATGAATTAAAAAATATATAAAAACTATATGGACATATTAAAAAAAAAAAAAAAAAATACAAAAATGACGACAACTTTTAACAAATGATTAAAAAAAGTTTAATATTTTAAAATAGTTTCTCAATAATACTAAAATAACACTGCATTACAGCTAATAATGCATTCAACTTTTTTAGTTGTCTGATTTTTTTTAATTTTTTTTAGGCTGATTCTGTCTTAGCGCAGTTTTTAACAGTATGAATCTTGTTAGATACGAATGATTACATGCGAACACAGTGTTCATCAAAGAGATCTGTGGTTTCAAAACAATTTTATAATGCTGTATGTCCAATGCTGGTGCAGTTTCTTAATTATCAGTGAAGTACGTATGTGAATTGGGATGCAGCCGTGGACTTGATTTAACCCAACAAGTGTTTATCAAGTTGTAAAATGATAGTTCTGTCTCTAAATGTTGCTCTTTAAAGCCATTGTACAGCATGTAGATAAACATAAACCTTTATACTATATTAATGCTCAACCGCACTAATGCACTGCATTGTTTGTGGTACAATATAAGCAACATGCCATTCAAGGTTTCAGTGGAAACACTCCTTACACACGAGTGTTTTGATAGCAGCTGATTCAGTGGCGCAATATTGGACGTATATGATCCTTCATGATGTTGCTCACCTCTTCTCTCTCTCTCTTTATTTGTCACTGAAGGAGACACTCATGTGGTGAAGCTCTACTTGAAATCGAGGGAAACAGGGCAGAAATTTGCCAGTGTGGATTTCACCTTCTACAACTGCAGCATCCACAGATCGTGAGTCCATTCTTCCTCTCGCTCTTTATCTCTGTTCTTCTCATTTTACCCACTCAGGGGGGTGGGGTCATATTTCTGTTGCCGTGGCAACCGGTGGCGTGTTGATTGACAGTTATTCTCTTGAAAACAGGCTGTGGTTAGAATCCTACAGATAGTGGGACCCCCAGCTGAACATCTCAATGAGTACACTGCACTGTGTGTGTGTGCTTCTAAGATGCTCCAGATGGGTTCGGACTCTTTTGGGAGGTCTGCGTAGTGTCTTATTGCAGGACAGATGAGCCAAAGCTGTCTCCAGAGATATAACACACACAGACACACACCTCTCAGAGTAACAGCATCTCAGATACACAATACCTTCCCACACACACACACACACACACACACACACACACACACACACACACGATCAGCAGTTAGCTTTAAACTAGGTCACACTGCTCTTCCCTGATAAGAACAGCTTGTGCACTTGAAAAATACACACTACATATGAGTATTATCATAATTGGATAATCACATGCTTCTTTATTCAATACGTCCACATCTCTAAAAGCACAACCGCCATTTAGAGGGTTTTATTTTCGATAATAAAGTGTTTTTATGGGCATTGTTGGAAGCTTTGTGTAGATGATAAAGAAATAAAGCAGGAGGAAGTGTGTGGATTTCACGAAACCTGTCAGGATCATTTCCAGGTCATATTTCACCAAAAAATCAAAAGAAAGAAATAGGGAATTTATGTTGCCAAAAGAAAATACTGCCTATTTATTCCATAGCATTTAAAACAAATAATTTTGCCGTTTCAAATATTATGATTTAGTATCTCATACTACCTTTTCTTTAGAAAAATATAATTTATTATATTTATATGTAACGCAAAAATCATATTTTCATTACTGTATTGCAAAAAAAAGATATTTCACTTAACATGTAAAATGATATTTTATGTACTATCTTTAAAAAAATCATTGTATTACAAAAATAACAATCATTGAGAATCATTATTGATATTGATATATCTAGATGATTTGTACAAAGACAGTACTTTTTACATAATTACATTCTTTCTTGCCACTAAAAATAGTTATAAAAAAGAGAAAATAATGATACAAAACTCAAAAGTTATATGTTACATTATGATAATAAGAATTGGATGTGCTTAACTGTCATGAAAATAATCAAATAGCAATGCAAAACTTGTTAATGTTTTAAAAATAAACTTTTATTTTCTTTTATGCAATGTACAGTTTCTCATCTCTTTTCTTTTTGAGTAGAAATATGACCTGGATGTTTCTTTGTGAGATTCGGTCCATGATGAGGCTCTCTGAGGCATTGGGCTTTAGAACAGCCCAGCATCTTAATGAGAGAAGGAAATGACCCTCCCGGCGAGTGTTAGATTTCCGCTCCTCCAGCGTGTGTGTGCGGGGGTTTATGTTGATCAGGGATCCGTCTGTGGGGGAAGAGAGCTCAGCGTGAGGGGCTTAAACCAGGGGACACCCTGAAATCACCCCCACTCCAGACGGGACGCGGATTAAATCCTCTCTCGGGATTGGTGCAGGGGTCAGGAAGAAAAATAAGGGCACATTTATTATCTTCTTACCACTTATTTTAAGAAATCTCTGCTTTAAGTGAACCAGTTTAAATTTAACAGTTGGATATAATGGATTGGGGGAAACATTGATTTAAAAGATTGGAAGCAAATGGTCAGGATAGAAGGCAAATTTAATGAAAGTTAAATGAAAATGAAACTATGATTGATGGACGTACATACAGTGGGGAGAACAAGTATTTGATACACTGCCGATTTTGCAGGTAGAAGCTTACAAAGCATGTAGAAGTCTGTAATTTTTATCATAGGTACTCTTCAACTGTGAGTGACGGAATCTAAAACAAAAATCCAGAAAATCACATTGTATGATTTTTAAGTAATTAATTTGCATTTTATTGCATGACATAAGTATTTGATACATCAGAAAAGCAGAACTTAATATTTGGTACAGAAACCTTTGTTTGCAATTACAGAGATCATACGTTTCCTGTAGTTCTTGACCAGGTTTGCACACACTGCAGCAGGGATTTTGGCCCACTCCTCCATACAGACCTTCTCCAGATCCTTCAGGTTTCGGGGCTGTCGCTGGGCAATACGGACTTTCAGCTCCCTCCAAAGATTTTCTATTGGGTTCAGGTCTGGAGACTGGCTAGGCCACTCTAGGACCTTGAGATGCTTCTTACGGAGCCACTCCTTAGTTGCCCTGGCTGTGTGTTTCGGCTCGTTGTCATGCTGGAAGACCCAGCCACGACCCATCTTCAATGCTCTTACTGAGGGAAGGAGGTTGTTGGCCAAGATCTCGCGATACATGGCCCCATCCATCCTCCTCTCAATACGGTGCAGTCGTCCTGTCCCCTTTGCAGAAAAGCATCCCCAAAGAATGATGTTTCCACCTCCATGCTTCACGGTTGGGATGGTGTTCTTGGGGTTGTACTCATCCTTCTTCTTCCTCCAAACACGGCGAGTGGAGTTTAGACCAAAAAGCTCTATTTTTGTCTCATCAGACCACATGACCTTCTCCCATTCCTCCTCTGGATCATCCAGATGGTCATTGGCAAACTTCAGACGGGCCTGGACATGCGCTGGCTTGAGCAGGGGGACCTTGCGTGCGCTGCAGGATTTTAATCCATGACGGCGTAGTGTGTTACTAATGGTTTTCTTTGAGACTGTGGTCCCAGCTCTCTTCAGGTCATTGACCAGGTCCTGCCGTGTAGTTCTGGGCAGATCCTTCACCTTCCTCATGATCATTGATGCCCCACGAGGTGAGATCTTGTATGGTGCCCCAGACCGAGGGAGATTGACCGTCATTTTGAACTTCTTCCATTTTCTAATAATTGCGCCAACAGTTGTTGCCTTCTCACCAAGCTGCTTGCCTATTGTCCTGTAGCCCATCCCAGCCTTGTGCAGGTCTACAATTTAATCCCTGATGTCCTTACACAGCTCTCTGGTCTTGGCCATTGTGGAGAGGTTGGAGTCTGTTTGATTGAGTGTGTGGACAGGTGTCTTTTATACAGGTAACGAGTTGAAAAAAAGGTGCAGTTAATACAGGTAATGAGTGGAGAACAGGAGGGCTTCTTAAAGAACAACTAACAGGTCTGTGAGAGCCGGAATTCTTACTGGTTGGTAGGTGATCAAATACTTATGTCATGCAATAAAATGCAAATGAATTATTTAAAAATCATACAATGTGATTTTCTGGAGTTTTGTTTTAGATTCCGTCTCTCACAGTTGAAGAGTACCTATGATAAAAATTACAGACTTCTACATGCTTTGTAAGTGGGAAAACCTGCAAAATCGGCAGTGTATCAAATACTTGTTCTCCCCACTGTATATTGTACTGTTTTGAGGCTCTGGGTCATGTCTAATTTTCACAACCTATTTGTTCTGGAGCTTTTATAAAATTATCCACCGGAAATGTTTTGGAAAGGTATAATTTTAAGGGTTCTTTTGGTTGAACAATCATTGTGGCTGTAGCAATCATTATAACCCACATTTTGGGGTATATGTAATATTTGAAGACTTGTAAAAGAGGCCATGTTATACCCTTTTTCAAAGTTTTGATTTTGTACTAGAACAGGTTTTCATGCCTGAATGTTCATTATTTTTCTCATATTCTCCATTGTTGCAGCTCCTCTCTTGCCAGTCTGTCAGTAACGCTCTGTTTAGTTCCTGTCTCTATGAAGCTCCTCCTTCTGAAAAGCACACTGTGCTCTGATTGGTCGGCTGGAGCAGTGTGTTCTGATTGGTCAAGCACTTCGGGCATGTTTGAGATATGTTCTGCCCCTTACCATAACACACTACTACTCAACACACTACTAACTAACTCACCCAGGCCCTGCCCCTTTATTTTGCGTATGAATTATTTAAATGAGGAATATTGAGATGTGTTCGTTCCCGGAAGAAAACTCAAGACTACATTGGAGGCGTTTCAGGGAGTTCAGAAACAGTGACACTGATATAGAGAATATCTCCCGCTGGAGGGACCTTGTGCTTTGCAGATCTTTTTCATGCTCAAACAGCAACATCACACACTAAAGAAAGATCCTCAGCACTCATCACACAGTAATCTAATCCATACCCAGTACACAACAGTTCATCATGTTAAACATGTACGTCTGTCCATCATGGACTTTTCATTCGTCTGCCCTGACTAAGGAATTATTGCATTGTGACATTTAAAGATATTCAGTCTTTACAGTCTTTATTTGTGTGTTCTTGCATATCTCAGATATGTTGTGTTTTCACCTGCATCCATTTGTTCTCCATCACAGCCACCCTCTCGATTTATTCATGCTGATTAGCAGATTATGTGTCTCTGGAGATGCAGCATTAACAAACTGACAAATGGCGTCTCGATGGGGGATCATTACCTACACAAGCACACACAAACGCGCACACACTCAACCACATGTGCTTGTGTTTCCTCATGGGATTCAGAGATGCAACAATTATGCACCAGAATCCTTTAATGCTTTTGCTTAAAACACTCACAATGCTCGGCATGCTGAATGATTTAGATCTTTAAAGAAATGAAATTTCTGTTAACCAATAGTCTCTCTCTCTCTCTCTCTCTCTCTCTCTCTCTCTCTCTCTCTCTCTCTCTCTCTCTCTCTCTCTCTCTCTCTAAATATATATAAATAATGTTTTTTTTTTTTTTTTTTATTATTATTAGAATTTTATGATTTATCTGATAACACAATCAGATCCTCAGAGAGGTTAAAATCATTGTGAATGCTGATACCAGATTTCATTAAGCAATCATTTCTCAACTCTGATTGGACAGCTGCTCTCAACGTTGCAGCTGATTGGTCAATTAGACTTAGTGCTTGAAACCATTATGAGGTCAGAGCTCTTTGTCCTAAAGCATCAATTAATGTCACTTGAGTGAACAAATTGCTGGACTTAATACTGAATAATTGAAACAAATGACTTTGTATTGCAGTCAGAACAGAAGCCTTAGATGGTTTCAGAGTGTTTGTGAGAGAGTCAGCTGAGAGAAACGCTTCAATCTGATTAAAAATGAGCCGTTTTCACTAACACTTGTGTGTGTGCTGTATATTTTGCCATCTATATGTAGCGATCCAAGGTATGCACCCTTAGAAGGCAGCTGCGTATGTAGGCAGTGCACTATTTTTTTGTCTTTCTCTCTCTCTCTCTTTTCTTATCTACTCTTGTCAAGTTTTATTGGGAAATCCTCGTCTCTTTGATCGCTCTCTCTCTCTCTCTCTCTCTCTATTGTCATCACTTTCGTTCTTAAACCACCTAATAAAGTGGATCTTTGTGAGGGAATGAGAGATTATTTCACACAGTTTCATGGGCAGAATGAGAGCATGTGAGGTCAAAGCGCAAGGACACACACGGAGCGGTGTGGTTTCTTACTGTATAGTGTGTTTTTGGGGTTGATTCTCACCTGTGTCTTATGTCTGTTCTCTTCCAGGTGCTTGTCCTGTGTGAACGGCTCGTTCCCGTGTCACTGGTGTAAATACAGGCATTTGTGCACGCAGAACGCCAACGACTGCTCCTTCCAGGAGGGACGTGTGAACATGTCAGAGGTGAGAGACACATCAGTTCCTAAAATTACCGCTCACTACTGTTCAGAAGTTTGGTCGGTAAGATTTTGTAATGTTTTTGAAAGAACTTTACAAGTCACTTTTGCTCACCAAGGCTGCATTTATTTGATCAGAAATACATTAAAAACAGTAAAATATTATTACAGATTAAAATGCATTTTTTCTATGTGAATATATGTTAAAATGTGATTTATTTCTGTGATCAAAGCTGAATTTTCAGCATCATTACTCCAGTCTTCAGTGTCACATGATCCTTCAGAATTCATTCTAATATGATGATTTGCTGCTCAAGAAACATTTATGGTTATTGATTAAATGATTATTATCAGTGTTGAAAACAGTTGTGCTGCTTCATATATTTGAGGAAACTGAAACATTTTTTCTCAAAATTCTTTAATGTATAGAAAGTTCAAAAGAACAGCATTAATTTGAATTATTGTATTACATAATTAATTAATATTTACTTAATATAATGTATTATTTACTATTTAATTAATATCTATTTAAAATGTAATAGCAGCATTAATATTTATTAAAAGTATTAAATAAAAATCTTAATGACCTCAAACTTTTGAATGGTTGTGTAACTAATTATTAAACTTTAAAAATAATTCTTGTAAATATTTATATTACACTCATCCTGCATATTTTTTTTCTGCAAACAGCCTCAAATTTCATTATGAAAATGCTAAAGTCATCATGAAATTAAATTTGACTCTATTAACTTAGTACAACATGTATTAAGAGAGTAAATGGAAGAAATTCCTTATGATGTATCCAATCAAATATGATGAACAAAATCAAGCCCCACCCATGTTCTCCTCATTAAATATCCAGTTTCAGTTGTAAATGCATCACACTACAAGTGTTGCACAATGCAAGTGTAATGGGTTGCAAACTGCATTTCACATTGAGTTTAAACATCAAATATGTTCTAACTGACTGAGATGCCATTGATTTGTTCTCACTTTCATGGAGTTGACACTGGAAACCTGATGCATCCCGGCTGGTTAGGACACTAACCGGCGTGTTTATCTCTCTCATGTGATCGCTCATGGTTCCTCCTCCTACTCCTGCATGTCTGTCCTCAGATTTTCACTCATGAGAAACTTGATCCATTGTACTGAACCGAGCGAGATAAGACGAGAAAGTCCGGTCATGTCGACGGAGCCGCTCACTCATTGGCTGATGCGAGTCCATTGGGAATCTCCCATAATTCTGTGTTGTAAGAGCCTGTAGGAGAGCAGATGAAACGCACTCATTTCCTCTAATAGACTCCAGATGTGTGAGGGAGAAAGTGTGAGTGAAGCGAGGGGAGTGAGAAAGTTCTGGCACTAACGTGGGAGATTACATTATAGATGTGACGCCATGTACTTTACAAACGCTATAGCGGAGAGTGAGACAGTTTTCAGAAGCAGGGAAGAACCGTAATGAGGAGAGGTGGAAAATAAAATGAGGGGCGCGGGAAGGAAAGGCGTTGGCGTGTGTAACCGCGTCCGTCTGTGCCAGCTGGACGGCAGTCGTACCGCGGTTGCTTCTAGTTTCTCTCGTAGCAGCCACTGACAGCATACAAGCGTCATACGTGTTTAATGAGGTTCTAGAAGGTCCCACAGCCGCTCAGAACCCAGACGGCAAATTCCAGGGTTATTATCAATAAAGAGGCCTATTATGCCTTTTTACAAAGTCTTGATGTTGTTTTTGGCCTTTGCTAGAACAGGTTTTCATGCTTGAATGTTCATTATTTTTCTCATATTCTCCATTGTTGCAGCTCCTCTCTTCCCAGTCTGTCTTTATGAAGCCCCTCCTTCTGAAAAGCAAAATGTGCTCTGATTGGTTGGCTGGAGCAGTAGTCTTGAATTTTCTTTCAGGAACACACGTCACAATATTCCCAATTTAAATAATTTCCACCCAAGGCATACACAAAAAAGGGGTTGGGGCCTAGTTGAGTTGGTTAGTTGTGTGTTGAAACTCATGGTTATGGTAAGGGGCGGGGCCTGGTTGAGTTAGTAGTGTGTTGAAAATCATGGTTATGGTAAGGGGTGTGGCCTGGTTGAGTTAGTAGTGTGTTGAAAATCATGGTTATGGTAAGGGGCGGGGCCTAGTTGAGTTAGTTAGTAGTGTGTTGAAACTCATGGTTATGTTAAGAGGTGTGGCCTGGTTGAGTTAGTAGTGTGTTGAAACTCATGGTTATGGTAAGGGGCGGGTCCTAGTTGAGTTAGTTAGTAGTGTGTTGAAACTCATGGTTATGTTAAGGGGTGTGGCCTGGTTGAGTTAGTAGTGTGTTGAAACTCATGGTTATGGTAAGGGGCAGGGCCTGGTTGAGTTAGTAGTGTGTTGAAACTCATGGTCATGGTAAGGGGCGGGGCCTAGTTGAGTTAGTTAGTAGTGTGTTGAAACTCATGGTTATGGTAAGGGGCGGGTCCTAGTTGAGTTAGTTAGTAGTGTGTTGAAACTCATGGTTATGTTAAGGGGTGTGGCCTGGTTGAGTTAGTAGTGTGTTGAAACTCATGGTTATGGTAAGGGGCGGGGCCTGGTTGAGTTAGTAGTGTGTTGAAACTCATGGTCATGGTAAGGGGCGGGGCCTAGTTGAGTTAGTTAGTAGTGTGTTGAAACTCATGGTTATGGTAAGGGGCGGGGCCTGGTTGAGTGAGTTAGTAGTGTGTTGAAACTTATGGTTATGGTAAGGGGCGGGGCCTGGTTGAATTAGTAGTGTGTTGAAACTCATGGTTATGGTAAGGGGCGGGGCCTAGTTGAGTTAGTTAGTAGTGTGTTGAAACTCATGGTTATGGTAAGGGGCGGGGCCTGGTTGAGTGAGTTAGTTGTGTGTTGAAACTCATGGTTATGTTAAGGGGCGTGGCCTGGTTGAGTTAGTAGTGTGTTGAAACTCATGGTTATGGTAAGGGGCGGGGCCTAGTTGAGTTAGTTAGTAGTGTGTTGAAACTCATGGTTATGGTAAGGGGCAGGGCCTAGTTGAGTTAGTTAGTAGTGTGTTGAAACTCATGGTTATGGTAAGGGGCGAGGCCTGGTTGAGTGAGTTAGTTGTGTGTTGAAACTCATGGTTATGTTAAGGGGCGTGGCCTGGTTGAGTTAGTAGTGTGTTGAAACTCATGGTTATGGTAAGGGGCGGGGCCTAGTTGAGTTAGTTAGTTGTGTGTTGAAACTCACGGTTATGGTAAGGGGCGGGGCCTGGTTGAGTTAGTAGTGTTTTGAAACTTATGATTATGGTAAGGGGCAGGACATTTCGCAAACATGCTCGAAACACTTGACCGATCACAGCACACTGTCACAGTGTCACATGATGCTTCAGTTATAATAGGCTAATTAAGTTATTGGTGATTTTATTTACCTTCCAAAGCCAAGTTTGACTTCTCACATATTTTACACTTAACTTTGCACACGCATTTGTCTTTTCTGCACTTTGTTGTAGTTTGATACTCATTGTTTTGAGCAGAACGTTTGTTCATCATTTGAGTAAAAGCAAGAATATATCAGCGGAGGCTTTGAGTCGGAAAAGATTTGAATCAGTGTGGCAGAAAGAGTCTGCGCTTCATTTTTAACACGATTTGCGATTTACGGTGTCTGTTCCTTCACTTTTCCTGTCACGTTGCACCGATTTTCCTTGTGTAGGATTCTTTCTTATCTTCCGACCTCTTTTCTTGGGAGTGAGCGAATAACTAAACAAGTGACAGCTGGTTTAAGTCGAGATGATAGATGTGAATGTTCTCCGACAGGATTTTTATCACATACATGCAGTGAAACACGGCAGTCGTCATGACTACAGCACTAATTACAGCGTCTGCATTCCAGAGAGACCTTGAAAACAGGTCGCATGGCCTTTGATGTCACCCCTGAACCTATTACCCACAATTCTTTGCTCCAGTCCTGTCATTTTCGCCTTTGTTCGCCCATTTTTCCTCTCTTCCCTGCTCCTTTCTTCTCAGTTCATATCCGCCACCCTGTTTTATCTCCCCCTCCTCTCCGTCTATGTAATATTCATCGCTGGGATACATTGGGCAGCTGAAGCACAGATCTAATCCACTTTCAATAATTAAACCAGAAGAGGAGAAGAGAGAGAGAGAAGGAAGTGCAGAGAAATTACTTTATCAAACTGATTACTTCCCCTCTTGTCTTCCCTCTCACTTTCACTTTCTTTGTTCTTGGCGGCCAGCACGCATTCTCTCACGCTTCCCCCTCCTTCCATCGCTTTTATACTTATATGCATCACTTCTTATTTTTAGCCTGTTGTCTACCCTTCAGCTCTGCTCCAAACGCCGGTGAGCTGCTGCCTACCTAGACAGTATTTTTAGGCCTTGTTGGTGCTCCGGATGCGGAGACTGTTCCAGAAGATATGCAGCAGCTCTGTGCTGTCTTGTAAGATAACTCGTTTTGGGCGAATTCTAAAGCGGAATCACATTGTATCCTTCACAGAAGAGACTGTTCCAGAATGCGTTGTGTTGAATCATGAATCATTCTGCATTCAGGTGTGAATGATCATATTTATGAGGTGTGCACACGAATAACGCCAGTGTCACAATTACCGGTGGGAAATCTGTCGGGATTTGGAGTTGAACAAAATCCGTGTCAAGTGAATCATGGCTCATGGGAGGTCTTTGGTATCAGTGCTATTTATATACTATTATAGTATTTATTTATATTTAAAATAAGCTTGAATTTTTCAGTTTAGTTTTAGTAATTTTGTTTTGTGCATTTTGTTATTTTTATTAGTATTAGTTTTTTTTATATTCTTATTTTGCTTAAATTTTAATTTTTGTTTCAGTTTGACTTTTATTATGTATTAATATTTTAAATTAGCTTGTATATTTATATATTTCCAGTTTTTATTTTAGTTTAGGTTTTAGTCATTTTGTTTTGTGCATTTCATTATTATGAGTTTTTTATATTTCTATTTAGCTTTTAATTTTTTTCAGTGTTATTTTTATTATTTATTAATAATTTATATTAGCTTGTATTTTTATATTTTCAATTTTTGTTTTTTAAATTTAGTTTTGTGCATTTGTCATTTTTATTAATATTTTTTTAATATTTCTATTTAGCTTAATTTTTATTTCAGTTTCAGTTTTATTATTTATTCATATTTTAAATTAGCTTTTATTTTTATATTTTCAATGTTCATTTTAGTTTGTTTTAGTCATTTTATTTTGTGCATTTGTCATTTTTATTAGTTTAAATTTTTTTGTTAATATTTCTATTTAACTAATACATTTTTATTTCAGTTTTAGTTGTATTATTTATTAATATTTTAAATTCACTTGTATTTTTATATTTTAAATTTTCATTTTAGTTTTTGTTATTTTGTTTTGTTTTGTGCATTTGTCATTTTTATTAGCTTTATTTTTTATATATATATATTTCTGTTTAGTTTTATTTCAGTTAGTTGCCAAGGCAATATTTCTAATTTTCTTTAATCTAATTTTCTAATGTTCTTTATAAGTTTTTCATCTAATTTGTATATTGCATTTTATTTCAGCTTTATTTCAATTACTGACAACGGTTTTTAATGCCTTTTTAGTTTTAGATTTAGCATCTTGCATTTTCACTGATGAAACTCACATTTCCAAACTTGTA
Source organism: Coreius guichenoti (assembly GCA_039654105.1). Classification (NCBI taxonomy): domain Eukaryota; kingdom Metazoa; phylum Chordata; class Actinopteri; order Cypriniformes; family Gobionidae; genus Coreius; species Coreius guichenoti. The sequence goes on along the minus strand of CM077180.1, from coordinate 4,412,450 downwards.
AGCAGGAACTTCCCAAGGGATCCTGAAGGCAGCAAAATTCATCCAAGATTAGCAGACAGAGCCTAGAGAAATGTTGGCTTTCTTGGTTTAATATGAAAAAGTAATTTAATTTTACCCAGTGTTTGTGTGTGCTCTTTAGATGATGAAGTTTTTAGTTCAGTAACATGCTAACGACACACTCCGTGTTAATAGAGTCTCTTCATATCAGGGTGTGTTTGCGATGGGATGCTGTCTTTGAAGGCAGCTCACTAGGGAACAGCGTCTGGACTGATAGAGAGTGTGTAGATGGCTAATCACATACAGAAGAGCTCTGACATCTAAACGACGTTTGCTTTCCATTCAATTTAACACAGAAATATTTAAATGAGGCCATTTAATTTAAATAAATTGAATTTAAACATTTAAATTAGTTCAGCACACTGACTTGAGAATGATCAGTGGGTTTCTGATGGCCTTCTTCAAGTCGTATTACGGCTCATTTTCCATTTATTGCACGAGGCTGTTGTGAAAGTGGATTTTATGGTGCTTGTGCTTCGGGCCGCTGGAAAGAAGTGAATATGTGAGTTGCTCTGCCCCACTTACTGGAACAAATATTAATGTTTTACAGTGGGAGATATGCTAATTTAGGATCAGATATGGCATTGTTAAAGAAAAAAAACAATTATCTTTGAACAGCTTTTGCTGCCGTAACTGTGTTTGTGTTCACTACTGTTCAAAAGTTTGCAATTGGTAAGATTTTTTTAATGTTTTCAGTCTCTTTTGACCACCAAACCTGCATTTATTTGATCAAAAATACAGTAAAAACAATAATATTGTGAAATATTATTACAATGTAAAATAGCTGTTTTCTATGTGAATATGTATTAAAATGTAATTTATTCCTGTGATCAAAGCTGAATTTTCCGTCACATGATCCTTCAGAAATCATTCTAATATGCTGATTTGCTGCTCAAGAAACATTTCTGATTATTATCAATGTTGAAAACAATTGCGCTGCTTCATATTTTTGTGGAAACTGTGATACGTTTTATTTTTTTAGGATTCTTTGATTTTGCATTTATTTAAAATAGAATCTTTTGTAACGTTATGAATGTTGCTTTTGATCAATTTAATGCATCCTTGCTGAATAAAACTAAATCTTACTGATCTCAAACACCTGAAAGTCATGATTGTTGTTTGGACATTTCGAGCTCAAGGTTTGCTTTCTGCAGAAGACCAAAAATATTTAGGGTTTCTACAAATTCTGATGAACAGCAAACATCCTTCCTGTGCCTTAAACATCTCGTTCCTCATTTCTATCTGTGAGGTTGCTGTGGTTGAGTGGGTGGCTGACCGGTCGCTCTGTGGTCAGTCTTTACGCTAAATAAGCACAACACAGGAAACCAGCACTGTTTCCAAAAATACTGTCAGCTTACGGATGAAATCAGTAACTTCAGGAGAATTTCCTTTGGTTTGAGGAAGAATCTCCTCACCTGGAGGATCCAGTGATTTCCTGCTGTTGGTTTTATCCTCTTGATCTCAGTGAGACTCATAAGTGCTCCCTAACGCCGCGCTGCATTAAGAGTTTCATTTATCAGAGAGAGCTTATGAGATCTTATTCTCTATCAGATTGGAATAACTACTTCCTCTGCTCTCTCAGTTCTCTGTTCTCCTACCAGATTCACATCTGTAACACTGTTTTTATGGTGTTTATACATAACTAGAGCTTTTCTATGCCTGTGGAGTATCTTCTGTCCTCTCGTTTTTCCATTCTTTGTGCTTGTTGACGTGCAGCATTACTGATCGAATCCATCACATGCTGTATATAAAGTACTGTTCAAAAGTTTGGGGTCAGAATGATTTTAACTTTAACTTTTATTCAGCAAGGACACATTAAATTAATCGGTAAAGTGACCGTAAAGACATCTAGAACGTTCTAGAATATTAGAATGATCGGTAATATTTTATAATAACTGCATGTTATGAATCATTAGTTAAGCATTAGTAAATAGTTAAATCAAGCATTAATAGACATTAATAAGCAGTTTATAAATACAGCTGTAAAGGCTTTATTCTTGATTTATAAGCATATCTATGTGTTCAATAATTGTATTTTCATACTTTATTAATGATCATTTTATAATTTCTAAATTATTACCTTATTTACAAACCAGTTATTTAGGAGTTGTCAGTGGTTCATAAGATCATTTAGAAAGTGTAAGTAAATGATTAATAAACTTTTAAATGTACATTTATACATATTATTTAGACATATAGTAATTTAATAAATGCTTTATTAAAGGGGTGGTTGATTATGATTTCACTTTTTTAACTTTAGTTAGTGTGTAATGTTGCTGTTTGAGCATAAACAACATCTGCAAAGTTACGGCGCTCGAAGTTCAAAGCAAAGGGAGATATTTTCTTTTAAAGAAATTGCTTTTTAAGGACTACAACAAACGGCTGGTAGGGACTACACAAGCTTCCTCCCGGGTTGGTGACATCACTAACCATGAAATTTACATAAATCCTGCCCCCGGGAACACACAACAAAGGGGGTGAGATTATCATGACAGAATATGCTAATCAATGACTTGAGGACAGTTAACTTCACATCAGCTACTTAAATTCATCAACTAACCATTCAGAAACGTCCTGTTGCGTTCTACATGTTGTCACTTCTTCTTGAGTCTCTCTATCATTGTCCGACTCCGGTTTGAACATAAAAGGATGAACAGTTTCATTGCCTGTCTGCATGAGGTAATCAGAGCTGCTAACTGGAGTTCTTGAAGCTCCACCCCATGAGCACCAGCTCATTTGCATTTAAAGGGACACACAGAAACGGCACGTTTTTGCTCACCCTCAGAAAGTGACAATTTTAACATGTTATAAAAATGATCTGTGGGGTATTTTGAGCTAAAACTTCACATACACACTCTGGGGCCATCAGAGACTTATTTTACATCTTGTAAAAAGGGGCAATCAACCACCCCTTTAACATGTATTCCCAATGTAATTCATGATTAATTCAGGTAGTTATAAAACATTTAGTAGTTGTCAGTTAACTATTTTTGTGAGCTCATCTAAAGTGAGGACTGTTTATGCCTTGTAAAGCGTTTACAAAGGAGATTTAACGGTAACGAGAAAAAGGAAACAAACAAAATGTATAAACTGTTTATTAATGTCTATTAATGCGTCATAAATTATGAATTAACTATTTACTAATGCTTAACTAATGATTCATAGCATGCAGTTATTATAAAGTGTTACCAAATGACCTTTTGAACTTTTGAATTCTGGGAAAAAAAAAAAAAAAAAATGCATCACGGTTTCCACTAAAATGTGAAACTTTTCAACACTGATAGTAATCAGAAATGTTTCTTGAGCAGCAAATCAGCATATTAGAATGATTTCTGAAGGATCACGTGACACTGAAGACTGGAGTAATGATGCTGAAAATTCAGCTCTGATCACTGGAATAAACACATTTTAACATATATTCACATAGAAAGAAATGCATTTTAAATTGTAATATTTTACTGTTTTTACTGTATTTTAGATCAAATAAATGCTGCCTTGGTGAGCAGAAGAGACTCAAAACTAGATCTTTTGAACAGACGTGGTGTGGGACTCGACTTATTTGACTCATGTTTTATTCCTCAAGTGTTTTCAAACACACACACACAGAAGTGAGGTATTCTGGGACGTTCTCCAGATAAGCGTCCAGCTCGTTTCTCCTTCAGGTCTTTGCGTGACGTTGCTCCATATGTTCCCCATCAGGCTTGTTTAACCAAATGTCAAACATGTCCTGTGGTCTGGCTGACTGATGGTTCGATGTCCTTCCTGTGTTTTGTTGTTTTAATAAGAATAATTTCCATGTTTGGGTCAGCTGATGATAACAGATTTCCGTCTTTCTTTTACAGGATTGTCCTCAGATTCTGCCGTCCACACAGATCTACGTTCCCGTCGGTGTCCCGAAGCCCATCACGCTGTCGGCCCGGAACCTTCCGCAGCCTCAGTCCGGTCAGAGGAACTATGAGTGCATTTTCCACATCCAGGGCGAGACGCATAGTGTGACGGCGCTGCGCTTCAACAGCTCCAGCATCCAGTGCCAGAAAACCACAGTGAGTTACACACACCGTCTCACTGGAGACTTCAGCACTCAATACAGCGACGTCACACTGACAAGCGCTTGTCTTTAAAGAACAGCTGTTTATTGTGACACAAACATAAAGTATTTCATACTTGAGGTTTGTTGTACATGACCATTCAACAGTTTGGGGTCAGTATGCTGTTTTTATTTACTTTTATTCAGCAAGATTGCAATTTGATTTGCAAATTGCAAGATTGCAAATAAATTTATCAAAAGTGACAGTAAAGACATTTATAATTTTACAAAGATTTTAGAACTTTTAGAACTTTCTATTTGTCAAAGAATCCTGAAAAATAAAATGTATCTCAGTTTCCACAAAAATATGAAGCAGCACAACTTTTATCACAGGAGTAAATTACATATTACAATATATTCACATAGAAAACAGTTCTTTCAAATTGTAACACAATATTACACAATATTACTGTATTTTTGTTCAAATAAATGCAGCCTTGGTGAGCGGAAGAGACATTAAAAAAACATTAAAAAGTCTTACTGACTACAAACTATTGACAGCATGTTTAATGTCCACTACATACGCCTCGTGTGGCAGTGCTGAGAATGCAGCATGAACTTGAGTTGTTAAAGGCACAATATACAAGATTTTTGGATTAAAAGATCCAAAAACCATTAGAACAGTGTTATATATTTTGTTAACTTGTGTACTTACGTTATAGCAGATATTTTCAAGAATGTTTAAATCCAGAGAAATAAGCAATTTTAACCAGGACACGAACCGTGTCTGTGCGTCGCCTATCAATGACATCATACCCGCGTTACCTTCGATTTCCGATTTCCTTCGATTATCTTGTAGAAACCATGGAAACACCAAAGACGCTTTAATATATAATGTGTTTTATTAGACAGGTGAACTGTTTGGATACATTCATCGACAGAAAACTAATCATTGATATATAGCTCAACACAGTCTTATTGTTTGAATCTCATTTTCTTGATTTACCACGAGTA
>CM077180.1:4372352-4402352 GCA_039654105.1 Coreius guichenoti | reverse complement strand
CACAGCGAGGGTCCTGCTCCAGGACACAATAGCCGGGGTCAGAGGAAGGACAAGATCATTAAAGCATCAGCTGAACTCCACTAAATCAACACCCTTCATGAGACTTGAACCGCCAGCCGTCTGATCACTGCTGCGACGTGTGAAGATCAGGCCCACAAAACAAAAGAACACAGACAATGACTTGACCCATTGTGCTTTTTAAAAAAAGTTTACTTGTTTGTATTTTTATATTTTTTTGGAGTAAGTTTTTAACTTCAATTTCATTTTATTTAGTTTCAGTTGTTCATAAATAGTTATATTTTATTTGGATCTTTGGAAAATTACTTTTTTTTTTTTTTAAGTATTAGTTTTCATCTCTTTTAGCATAGTACAACAAATATTTTTGTCTTATTATGATGACACACTTTTATACATTTATTTATGCACTTACAATATTTGTGCATGCATTAATGAATTATTCCCATTTTCACTTTTACATAATTTTTTTTTTTACTCTGTTTTTGGGTGACGGTAATAATCTTGGTGAGATGAGGAAATAGGAAGCGTGTGTTCTGCTGTGTTCTCTTTATATAGAACACATATATTAGTAAATGAAATCAAACTCTTTGCAGTGATTGTCACCTGATACAGGCCACACACACACACACACACTCAAACACACTGTCCTCTTCAGCCTCGCTGTGTCATTTCTCGTTTATTTAATTAGGCGAGCGCTCGTCTTCCCACGCCGGTGAGAGGTTAACCGGCTGCTCAAACACGTCAGTCTCTCGCCAAATGAATCACACGTCTGCAGCCTGCAAGGTGAAGCCATTACCATAACATACATGTAAGACCAGAGCTCTTGTTCAGACCATAAATCATGTTATTTTCTGAACTAATGAGGGACCAAATCATTAGTGCTTAATTAATTATCTGTGGCTCGCGAGTGCAGATGGAATTAATGAATGACAGTGTGTGCTTTATACTAAGACAGGTATCACTGTTATCGCTTATATGTGATTAGATACCTTTGTGGTGTGTGTGTGTGGGGAGGGGGGAGGGTTTTGCTTTCTAACAACTGAATGCAGACCTGCTCTCAAAATAACCAATTATCTGATCACGACTGGTACCGAATCCCTCTCACTCTCTTTCTGAAGCATTTCATTTATTTATTCCTCCGTGTTGCCGCTCTCGGTGAAGTGCTAGTGCTCCTTCATTAATCTCTATTCTGTCGCTCTCTCCCTGTCTCTGTGTGTTTGACTTCACCATCATCAACACATGAATATTCCTCCTCCTCCTCTCCTTTAGTCTCTCATCCATGACACGGAGGTCGTGACTACAAACCTTATTTTTCTATATTAAATATATTATGAACTATTATTAAATGATTTAATATATGTAAATCTAATAAAGTGCAACATAATGTGACATAAATGTGTTAATTTTGATTCATGTTAGAGCTGCACGATTCTGGATAAATTGAGACTCGTGACTTTTTTGTTTCAAACAGAGATCACGATTCTACCAGGATTCTGAACAGACAATTAAACAATATAGCATGTTATTTACTAGAGGTTCTGACAAAATCTTAATTGCTGCAGTCTATTTTAAAGGTTTCGTTCACTTCAAAATGAAATTTTCCTGATATTTTACTCACCCCCATCTCATCCAAGATGTTCATGTCTTTCTTTCTTCAGTCGAAAAGAAATTACGTTTTTTGAGGAAAACATTCCAGGATTTTTCTCCACATAATGGACTTCAATGGCAACCAACGGGTTGAAGGTCCAAATAAATGCAGTTTCAAAGGGCTTCGAAGGGCTTCAGAGACTCTGCGTGATCCCAGACGAGGAATAGGGTCTTATCTAGCGATAAGTTTGCTCATCTTGGCGCGCCACAGAAAGGTCACGCTAGACGTAGGCAGAAATACCGCCCCCATGTTTACAAAGCGCACATGCGAAGACTAATACAAACGTCGGACGATTTTGAAGTTGGCGTTTGTATTAGTCTTCGTACGTTCGCTTGGGGCAGTACTTCTGCCTACATATAGCGTGACCTTTCTGACGTAATTGTGCAATCCCTGGCGTGTCGCGGAGCAGCTCAAGATGAGCAATTTAGGTTAAAAGGTAAAACTCAGGTTGAATGAATGATTCAATGACTCACTCAAAGACTTCACTTCTTTTATTACTGGATGAATCAGCGTTTTTTAACAAATCTCTTGAACGAATGATTCAATGACAAATACATTTTTCAACAGTCACTTGTCGCCACCTACTGGTGTAACAATGTAATTGGTACAAATGTTTATTTGAAGCGTCAAGTTACTTTCAAAAGGTGATTTACTCTATTTTGATCGCTTCCATAGACATCAATGTTTATATCCGAAATATAAACTTTTATCCCAGTACCTCTGTGATAATATAAATATTTGTAAGACAGAATAACTGACTGTTTGTGAAGCTGTTTCATACCTATACATGACAACACAGATCTGAATGATTTTGTCAAAGGTTTAATAGACAGAGACGAATCATTGTCCTCTAGAAATAAGATTGCGTGGGTGTTTGAATCGAGATTGCGTTCTTTTAATGATTAATCGTGCAGCTCTAATCCGTGTTGAATACAAATGTACCATATTTACTTTATGACATTACGGAAATAAAATGGGCTGTGAATGATGTTGCATGTTAAAACCATTGTATTTTCAAAACCATTGATTTCTCTGTGGCCATAAAACTAGCAAAAACAAACACGCTCACAAACACACATTCACATACACACACACACCTGAAGCTGCTCTCTGGACCTGCAGTATTATGAGCAAACAACAATTATGTTAAATAAAAGAAGATGTTTGTCTTGGGAAGATGTCTAGTGGGAAAACAGACTCTCTGAAACTGTAATGAGAGTCGCTGACGGATGTTTTTTGGGCTAATTTCTTCTGCCCTTTCCTCCGGGTGACCAAAGAAGTTCAGAAGGACATTGTTCTGTAAACCCTTTATACATGCAGCGGCTCCTAAATAAATAATATCATATTAATAAAACAGAGTAGAGGTCGAGAACAGTCCCATGTGACCTCAGGAGCTGCTTTACATGTTAAAGCATGACCCTCACCAGTTTAGCATGGTCAAACACTGTTCATATAAAAATCCTAATTATTCATGTATGTTTTAATCCCATTACATTCATTTGTGTTTTTGTGTTGCAGTATAACTATGAAGGAAGTGACATCAGCGATCTCCCAGTTGATCTGTCTGTGGTGTGGAATGGAAACTTCATCATCGACAACCCTCAAAACATACAAGGTAACCATGGCAACCGCTGCGGTATGCTGTAGCCGGTAGCCTAGCAACCTTCTCAGGAGGCTGCAGAGAGTTGCAGCATTTATAAATGTTTCAGAGCATCTTTGGCTCGTGTGAATAAGTGTGCTTTCACAGTTTGTAAGCAGGAAAAGAAGGTGCAATATTGTAATAAATGATTCCTGTGCTGCTCATTACTGATTGTTAATGCTAGTATAATTCTGAACTTATGCTGCCGTTCGTTCATAGTCAGATGTGGGATATTTCATATCTCTTACTTCTGACCATCAGCTCCATTGACCGAGGCTCAGAATAGAGCATTCAGAGAAACATTGGATAGATGCTGTGAGGGGTTTTCTGTCCGTTTGATGCCACGGACCCCCAAATATGACCCACATCTAAAAAATGTCTAAATATTATTTGGAAAATGTTTAGTTTCTATTATGTTAATTATTACATTGTTAATGATCATGTTTTTCTTCTCATTATTTCACTGAACTGTTAGATTGATTGATTATTTATTAATTATTTTAATTTAAATTTATTGTTCTGTTTAATCAAATTTTTATTCATTTTAATCTTATTATTTATTCATTTACTCATTTATTTACTTATTTATTTTCTTATTTTAATGTAATTATTTATCTATTTAATTATATTAACAATTTTAATTAATTTATATATATATTTATTTTATTTTCTTATTCTTTCTTAATATAATTTTATATATCTATTTATTTTAATCTATATTTATTTATTTTAATCTTTTTTATATTATTTTGACACACAATTTTAAGTAATTTATATATTTATTTTAATATTATTTTTATTTTATTTTCTTATTTAATATAATTTTATTTATTATTATAACCTATATTTATTTATTTTAATCTTATTCATTTATTTTCTTATTTTAACATATTTTTAAATAATTTTCATATAATATTTTATTTATTGTCTTATTTAATTATAATTATTTTCATGAATCTGTTTATTTTATTAAAAACATTTTTTTCTTATTTATTAATTTGCTTATTTAATTATTTATTTTCTTATTTTTATTTAATTAATACATCTATTTATTTATTCATTTCAATCTAATATTTATTTATTTTAATGTAATTTATTTTATTATTACTATTTATTTATTTACTTGTTTATTTACTTACTTTCTTATTTTAATCTAATATATGTTTGTTTGAATTTTTTTTTTTTTTTACACTGTTTTTCTTTGAACATTTTCCCGGATATCATCTTTGAGTTGTGTCTTTCTGCGGGAGTTTCCAAGTACCGTTCTGTTGCACTTTTCCGAGCAGCGAGCTGGAATTGTCCACCATCCTGAGCATGAGATTTAGATGATTCACTGAGGTTCAGTTTGTCCATAATCTTCCCCTCTACAGCGCACCTGTACAAGTGTTATGCGTTGAGGGAGAGCTGTGGTCTGTGTCTGAAGGCCGACCCCAGTTTCGAGTGCGGCTGGTGCGTTCAGGACAGGAAGTGCTCTCTGCGGCAGGAATGTGTCCAGCCGGAGAACACATGGATGCACGCCACCGCCGGCAACAACCGCTGCACGCACCCGCGCATCACCAAGGTCAGTTACACAACAAACCAGGGATAGGGGTTTTTCATATTTATATTTCATATTCATATTTATACAGATTTTCCAGCCTGAGAAGGATGACCGTGAATTGCGTATATCCAAGGAGAAATTTTCAATTTTCAAATGCATTTAAAATACATGTATTTAATGCAGGGATACTGTAGCATTAAATGCTGCTCCATATTTGTCTTATTTTCTTTGCTTTCAAACATTAGATCAATAAAGCATTAAAAAAGACTTTTTATGGTCTCCATGTGGTTTTCTAACAAAATAACAGCTCCGTTTTAATGTTTAAAAGCAACGAAAGAATTAAATGTTAGTATTATTATTTTACTGTTATTCTTTAAATAAAAGTATTTAATTTAATTATAGACTTTTTTTAAAATTAACAGTTCAATAGTATTATCGCAATAATAATGTTTATTGATTATAAATGTAAATAATAAAATATTATTTTGATTAATAACAATAATAATTGTTGTTGTTATTGTTATTGATTGTTTTTTAATATTAATCAAAATAATATTTTATTTACATTTTTAAAAAATCTGTAAACATTACTATTGCTTATAATTTAAATTAATATTATTAATAATAATAATAATTATATTATTATTATTATTATTATTATATATTATTCTTTAAATAAAAGTATTATTAGTATTGTTATTAATGATTAATTATAAAAAATGTTACAGCACAGTAGTATTATTGCAATAATGTTTATTGATTACATATTTAAATATTTTTTATTTTATAAATGTAAATAATAAATGTATTTTGATTAATAATAACAACATCATAATAATTATTATTGTTAATATTTATATTATTTATATTATTAATATTATTATTCAAAATATTATTTTATTATTAAGTAAAAAATAAAAAATCAGTAAATATTATAAACTATTTCATTATTATTATTATAATTATTATTATTATTATTATTATTATTATTATTGAGTCATATTGGATAAGGAATAAAATTATTTTTGTGTCATTAGCTGATCACATGCCCGTCGAACCCTTGATATCACGACTGGTTCCACACAGAGGATGGTACAGGTGCTGATGAGGGACAGTTTTCTTCTTTCTGGACTTAAACAGACTCAGTTCTTGATGTTCTCCCTCTCTCTCTGTTTCTCTCGAAGTAGATTTTCTTTTCGACTTCCAAATTCTCCTGCCAGTGGAATATTTAATGTAACTTTTAGAACGTCTACTTACTAAATTTACATCCCCGCGTGTTAATTAAACTCCTCCTTTGTTCTCGTCATTCGATTTCTCATGCGCTCGCTCTATCTGTGCGGCGCCGCTGTCGTCTTTTACTTATTAGATTAGGTGTTAATTTAATTTGGAGAAGAATGAATTTATCACATGGATTATTAGCACACCATAGGCGCTTTGAGAGCCATCTGTTCAGAAGATGTACACCTATTCTCTGCTCTTCTGCTTTACTCTCTCTCAAGCTGTGCTTTCGTATCTTCATCCGTCTATCTGTAAAAATGTGTGAATGTCAAATTAAAGCAGTCCCTCTGAAACCAATTACTGTTTGCTTCTGCGCTTCTCGTTCCGCTCTCCGCGTGATGTTTGTGTTTGTCTCTTGCGCTGTTTGGCTGAATGTCTCGGCGGCTGCTGATGAACTTGGATCTGATCACCAAACTATTGCTTTTTAAGGAGTAGTTAATTTATGTTCTTCTGTTGATCTGTCTTGGTCCAGTTGTTTCCTGAGACCGGTCCACGGCAGGGCGGAACCAGACTGACCATCAGCGGAGAGAATCTGGGCCTTCAGTTCAAAGACATCCAGAACGGAGTGCGGATCGGGAAAGTGGCCTGTCAGCCCATCGAGGAGGAATACGTCAGCGCTGAGCAGTGAGTGTCTGATACAGACACAGTTTCTGTGTTACAATTCAATTTAAAGTGCCTGTTATGCTACTTTAAAAGTTCCTAATGTTGTTTTAAAGCAGCATCGGCTCTTTTCTCACAGTGTCTGAAACGGTTCAATCAAGAATTCAGTCTCTAAACCCCGCCTTTCCGAGAGCTGCTCTGCTCTGATTGGTCAGACGGCCCAGTCTGCTGTGATTAGTCAGAAACCAAACACTCATTATCATATCTGAATCTCAGCTCTTGATACAGTGATGCGAACAGTACCGATTGCGTCGGTTTTACCGTATCAATCTCATCAAGTGGATTTGCTTTGTCAGCAGAAAACAGCGTCTTCTCAACATGAACAACACAAACCAAACTCTTCCAGTCTCAGCTACATCTACAGTGTTTGAGGGCGGGGCAAAGCAGACGCTGCTCGTCGGCAGCCAATGAACTGGCATTATGCAAATTATTTACAGGTTAATCAAGTTCAGCAGGAAGTGAGACTGGAATTACTGACGACTCGTTTCAGTTCAGAATCGCTTCTTCCTTTTGGGAGACAATAACTCCATTTATCTGCACTTTAATCTTTGAAACTTTTGCAGAGCTTAACTATAATAACTATATTAGCGTCCACATAAATGCACAATATCGTTTTGTTTATTATAAGCAAACGCTGCAGTTTTGTCGCCTGTCTATTTAAATGTTCGAGCTTGTTAAAGCAGGATGGATTCTGATTGGCTGTCAATGTTTTTATCATTCATCAGCTGGAAAAAATCATTCTGAAAGTGATTCTAACGATATAATTTCTCTGTGCTGTTATGGTTATAGTTGTGGTGTAAACTCTGATATTCTTTTATATTTAGAACGATTTTTAGAATTATATCTTTATTGCTATCCTTATAGTTATTGTCCTTGGTGTGAACGGTCCTTATAGGTCATAATTTTAATATCGATGCAGTATTATCACCGTCTCTCATTGAAAAGCAGTGATGCTTTTCACTGAAAACAGAATGCGACTGTTTTCAGTCCTGGTGCTGCATGGCAGGGCTTCACACTTCCTGGAAATAAACAAGCACAAAACACAGAAAACTCTTTTCCCATCCGGCGTAAGCTGCTGAGGTTGTGCCATCGGCACTAGAAACGCTCGACACAGACGCAGGGCGGTTAATAACTCACTGCACATGGAGGACGAGCCACCCCAGGGCATGATGGGAGGGTTCGCTGTCCGTTCCATTAATCACAGAAAGCGTTTTACAGTCTAGCGAGGGTTTTACTGCGTCTCATTACAGTGGTGTGTGTTCATATAGCGCCTGTAACCCGCCTGTCTCATGTTTGGCCGCTCAATCATTGTTTTGAACGGTGAGCGCCGGCGGCTGCGTCCAGACCCGTCTAAGACCCTCGTCTCTCTCTCTCTCTCTCTCTCTCTCTCTCTCTCTCTCTCTCTCTCTCTCTCTCTCTCTCTCTCTCTCTCACTCTCTCTCTCTCTCTCTCTCTCTCTCTGCAGGATTGTGTGTCGTTTGGCTGATGCCACAGGTTACCGTGTCCAGGAAGCTCAGGTGGAAGTGTGTGTCCGAGACTGTCTCCCGGACTACAGGGCCGTGTCTCCTAAAGCCTTCACGTTTGTGGTGAGTTTAGTGTCACGCTGACACAGATTTGGTTCTCAAACTGATGTCACACATAAGACCAGACGAGGACAGCTTCTCTAGTCTTGGGTGTTAGGAGTGTTAGAAACTGAATGTATGAAATTCAAAAGGTTAAAGTGATTTAATTTCATATACTCCTGTCCAGTCGCCGTACTTCATGCGCGTGCTGCCGTCATACGGGCCGATCTCCGGAGGAACGAGAATCACCATTCACGGCAGCCATCTGAACGCGGGCAGCGCCGTCTCCATCAAGATCGGGCTCAACACCTGCCGCTTCGAGAGGTACTGCTCATCTGAATGTGCTTTCATTTCAATCACTCAACACTGTAACACCAGTTTAAACCTTAACATCAGACGTACTTTATTTGAGCTTTAACCTGATGAGTTTTACACTTTCAGATGCGTCGCTCAGTGGTGTTAACTAAAGCTATTTAATTAATTATAGTAAAGATGAAATTAAATCAAATATAAATATTAGGAAGGGAAAAAACATAAACAAAACTTAGAAATATTGCTATATATATTCTAATTAGAAATATAAAAAATGACAAAAGCACATGACAAAATTACCAAATCCTAAACTAAAATTAAAATGAAAACTGAAATATAAAATAAAAGCATATTCAAAATATTAATAAATACTATAATAGTATATAAACAGCACTAAAATAACTTCCATGGTTTTGATTGAATTTATTGGAATACTATTTAAATACAATATTTCATCCCTAAATCATTATATTTTATATATTTTGCACAAAAAAATGAAAACTTTTTTTTTATAGACCATTTAGATATTTTTCATGAAAATTAAGAACATTTCAATTTATAATTTCTCATTAGCATAATGCATGTATTTTACAATTATTCTCAATGGTGATTTAATGTATTATAATAATCGAGAGAAAAAAAACTCGCTGCTGTATTGTGCAATATGTGTGTATATATATACACTAAAAATTCATAACATTTTCTTTAAGCAAAATATGATATCTTATTTTGTTTATCTTTTGATTTTGGTGTGAAATTTCACCTGAAATCTTCCCTTTACCACTGCTAAATGATGGTACTGGCATCAGACAGGAACTGACTGATTTCTTTTAGTTGTCTTAAAGTCTGAAAGCAAACAGAAATGATTGATGGGTTTGTGTTGTCGGAGCCAATCATGTGACGACAGTCTTGTCAAAATACATCCAGAACTCGGCAGGTTTCACCAGTGTGTGTTGTGAACACGGTTGCCTAGGCAACACAGCAACTTCACGCACACGTAGAGGACACTGATCAAACATGGGAACAAACCTTCAGACTGAATCTCATCCTCCTCTTATCTGTCACATGACTAAACGTGCCGTCAGACACGCATGTGTTCGTTTGATCAGATTAAAGTCCGTCATGTTTACATCTGTGGCTCTGTGATCTTTGAACCTTCAAACCTGATGCAACCTGATGAAAGCGTGTCGTCACACACCCTGCGCTCATGCACACATGATCCGCTTCACATGAGTTTGTGCTGCTGCTCTTATTCTCAAATCTAATTCTGCATTAAAACCAGTCAAATTCTATGTTTACTTCATTTTATATTTTTTAAATATAGGTCCATGATCAATAAAATGCCCATATATGTGCATAAAATACTTATAAATATAGAACATAAAGTATAAATATATAACATAAAAAAAAAAAAAAAATCACACAATGAAATAAATCAGCATAATATTTGCTACATTACTCAGTTATAATTTAGTTATGAGTTATATGTGCATAAAATACATTTAAAATGAAATACATAAAAATAAGTAAATAAAATCACAATTTTTTTTAATTAAATAAATCAGCACAGTATTTACTATATTACTCAGTTGTAATTTATTTGTGAATAATATGTGTATTTGTGCATAAAATATTTAAAAATAAATTGCATAAAAATGCATAAAATACAAATAAAATAAATACATCAAAATGAACGAATGAATAAATAAATAAAATCACAAAATATTTGAAATGAAATAAATTTGCACAATATTTACTACATTACTCAGTTGTAATTTAGTTGTGGATAATATGTGTATATGTGCATAAAATACTTAAATAATAAAATACATAAAACACTTATAAATAAAATACATAAATATGAATGACTGAATAAAAATAAATAAATAAAATTAAAGTCACACAATTTTTTAATTAAATAAATATTTACTACATTACTCACAGTTGTAATTTAATAACTAAATTGCAATTAATTCTCTCTGGGTTTGTCGATGGCTGATGGCAGTTGAAATGCCCATATATGTGCATAAAATACTTGATAAAAAAATAAATGAAATAAAGTAATTTAATAACAAAAGTGTGTAACAGTGTTGTGCAATTCCAGTTTTCCATGATACGAGTTCTTTAACAGAAGGAGGTTCTGTTCGTGTTGTGTGTGTTTGACAGGCGAAGCACCCGTGAGATCGTGTGTGTGACTCCGGCGGGTTTGGGTTCTGGCGGGACCCCGGTGATGGTGGACATAAACGCAGCCGAGCTCAGAAACCCGGAGGTGAAGTTCAACTACACGGACGACCCCAGCGTCCTGAAGATCGAGCCCGACTGGAGCATCGCCAGGTGTGACTCATTAACACATCCTGACCTGTTCCTTTAGGTTTAAATCCATGAGTTATATGAGAGTGTTTCCACTAGTGGCGATCGCAGGTGCTTTAGCGTGAGCGTTCGCAGCTCCGTCTCTGGAGGTTTGAGTAACATCACATCATAAAACTGATGACAGAGAAAAGCTGCAAACAGACCAGCGCTGAACTGCGAAGAAGCGTTTCACATCCACAGGAGAGAGAGGGGGAACGAGAGAGAGAGAGAGAGAGGTGTGAAGAGAGAGACGTGAAGAGAGAGACGTGTTAAACAGGTTTAAGCTCTAGCGTAAGGAGAGAGACCCTGTTAGTTTTTGTGCTTGAAATTGTGGAAATTGGTTTACGACACTTAAAAGCACCGTTCACATACACAAATAACAGCTACTTCATCTTAACATGTCTGTTGTTTCTCAAGTCGACATTTATGTGATTAAAGTCGAGTCGACTAGTCGCTGATGACGTCATTAATGAACAAATAAGCCTGAACCTCGAGCTGAGACTCAAACGCAGGTTGCCTTTTGCACAGCTATGGCATATGACAGTATATGTGCGTTACAATGCAGCAGCGCATTAGATTAGAACGACAATAAGAAACGTGCATTCACCCGATCAATTTTGAACATCCAGATGGTATAATCAAACATATCTTGTGGAGCGCTCTCAGAGTAAGCATTTATTTGTCATTTTAACTGTTGGAAACGGAGCGTAAAAGTGGACTTCAAAGATTTCTTATCCTGTTGCGCCCCCTATAGGCCGTGATCAGCGACTCAGTCAACTTCAAGCTTAAAGCAGAACGTTAAAGTCGACTAGTCTGTGCAACCCCTAGTTAACAGCATCCTGACTAGTTATACTTACTTAACATGGGTATTTATATATTTCTATGCACATTTAAACTACTATTCAAACGTTTGGGGTCTATACGATTTTTTAATGTTTAAAAAAAAAAAGTATCTTCTGCTCACCAAGGCTGCATTTATTTGTTTAAAAAACAGTAAAAACAGTAAAAAAAAATAAATAAATAAAATATGTAACAAAAACAAAATATTAAATCTGAATTTTCAGCATCATTACTCCAGTCTTCAGTGTCACATGATCCTTCAGAAATCATTCTAATATGATGATTTGTTGCCCAAGAAACATTTCTGATTATTATCAATGTTGAAAACAGTTGTGCTGCTTCAGATTTTTGAGGAAACCTTTTCTTTCAGTATCTTTTGATGAATAGAAAGTTCAAAAGAACGGCATTTATTTGAAATAGAAATCTTTTGTAGCATTATTAATTTCACTTTTGATCAATTTAATGTCTTTGAATTAAAATAATTTATTTCAGAAAAAAATCTTACTGACCCCAAATTTTTGAACGGTAGTGCACTAGATTTTTAAAATGAGAGAATTTACCGTCCTTTAGCAGTTCAGTACGTACTTTTAGTGCACAGAAGTGTTCGAATTGTCCTTCAGCCAAAGTCTCCGCTGGCTAAAGTGGCTTCAGGAGGAAATGAAAATGTTGTGTAAGGTGATGGATGGTTAAGAGGATATCCATGCTTTCTTGAGGTTTACTCTGTTGTTTTCCTTTCTGTTAGTGGTGGAACCCCGTTAACGGTCACCGGCAGCAACCTCGCCACCGTCAGAGAGCCGAAGATGAGAGCCAAATACGGCAGCGTCAGTGCCGTCAACGTAAGTGTCTTAACATACAGATTCACTGCTGCAGATTGCAGAACTTATCACGTTATTCTCTCTATAGCTATTTTATTCTATTCGTTATTCTCTCCTTCCTTTCTCTCTATAGTTATACCCAATAGTTTAGCCCAAAAAAAAAGATTTTCAGTATTTCTACAAAAATATTAAGCAGCTTGATGAAAAGAAATATGCAAATTAGAATGAAGGATCATGTGACACTGAAAACTGGAGTAATGATGCTGAAAAATCATATATTACATTTTAAAATATATTCACATAGAAAACAATTAAAACATTTTGATCAAATAAATGCGGCCTTGGTAAGCAGAAGAGACTTTCAAAAACCATACCAAGAATTGTACCGACTCCTATGAACTTTACTGTATAGACTAGTTTTATAGTGTTTTTTTGGTCTCTTCTGAGCTCTAAAGCAGCAGGAACAGACAAACAAGTGTGTTCAACCGAAGCCCTTTGTGCCTGCACATGTTTTTCTTTGCGTATGTGTGACATTGAATCACCTTTTCCCAGTTTAACCTTTAAAATGTCAACGGCTGACGGGATACAGAACATAAAATCTCTATAAAGCCCAGAGAAAGTCCCGCAGGGCGAACGTAACCTTTCCTCCTCCTTGATCTGTTCATCAGAACGGTTTTTCTGTGTCTTCATTTTATTGGCTCTTAAGCAGCGTTAGTGTCTTTAGTAATCCATGATGTTTTCCTCTTTGTCTCTCACAGAACTGTACTGTGCTGAATAACACCGTGATGGTGTGTCTGGTGCCGTCCGTGGCCGGCTCTGAAAGAGGCTTCTCAGAGGTGGGCAGCGGGCCGGATGAGATCGGATTCATCATGGATAACGTTCAGGCGCTCCTGGTGGTGAATGAGACCTTCAGTTTCTATCCCGATCCTGTGTTTGAACCCTTCGGTCCGTCCATGCAGGAGCTCAAACCCGGTTCTCCTCTGATACTGAAGGTAAGAGTGTGAGATCTCATTGCACTTATACTGTATTTCTTTATTTTTGACTTAAGGCTAAACTCTACAGACTTGAAACTGCATAGCAATACCCTGGAAACCACTCACAAACCCTGCCATTAAGCCAGCAGGTTTTGCACAGGAAACACCTCTCACTTTTACTTCAAAAATCTAGTTCATCAAAATGCTGGTGCTGTGGTGTTGAGGTCCTGTCTCTCACTTCATGCACAGCGTTAAACAATTTCAGAAAAATGACATGCATCGGATTATCTGCGCAGTTCAATTTCACATGCAAAACCTTCTGGGTAATGTGCAATATGAGTTGAGTCTACATATTAAATGGAGCCCTTCAGTATCACACGTCTCTAAATGAAGCATGCAAATATTTATGCATGCTTCTGCCTCTGGGTTTTGCCATCCCATAAGCCCCTTGGCCAGAGAGAGGTAGGGTGTGTTGAGTGAATGCACCGTATGCGCAGACGTATGGAAATCATGAGATTTTAGTGAGATTTATATAGTATTAATATTTTGAATTAGCTTTTTATTTTTATATTTTCATTTTCATTTGTTTTAGTAAATTTTTATGCTTTTGTCATTTTTAAAAATATTTCTATTTAACTTTAATTTATTTTTAGATCAATTTTTTTAATCATTTTAAGTTTAAGTTTTTCATCTAATATTTATATTTTATTTTATTTCAGCTTTATTTAAGATATTTTTAATAGTTTTAGTGAACACTGCTTCACAGGTTTAGATTCCACTTCGGATTCTGGCTTTTTAACAATTTAATGGACATTAAGATATTATGCCCCAAACTCGCCACCTGCTGCAGTAGCCACGCCCCAAACTCTCCACCTGCTGCAGTAGCCACGCCCCAAACTCTCCACCTGCTGCAGTAGCCACGCCCCAAACTCTCCACCTGCTTCAGTAGCCACGCCCCAAATTCTCCACCTGCTACAGTAGCCACGCCCCAAACTCTCCACCTGCTTCAGTAGCCACGCCTCAAACTCTCCACCTGCTACAGTAGCCACGCCTCAAACTCTCCACCTGCTACAGTAGCCACGCCCCAAATTCTCCACCTGCTACAGTAGCCACGCCCCAAACTCTCCACCTGCTACAGTAGCCACGCCCCAAACTCTCCACCTGCTACAGTAGCCACGCCCCAAACTCTCCACCTGCTACAGTAGCCACGCCCCAAATTCTCCACCTGCTGCAGTAGCCACGCCCCAAACTCTCCACCTGCTACAGTAGCCACGCCCCAAATTCTCCACCTGCTGCAGTAGCCACGCCTCAAACTCTCCACCTGCTACAGTAGCCACGCCCCAAATTCTCCACCTGCTACAGTAGCCACGCCCCAAATTCTCCACCTGCTGCAGTAGCCACGCCCCAAACTCTCCACGTGCTGCAGTAGCCACGCCCCAAACTCTCCACCTGCTACAGTAGCCACGTCCCAAACGCTACACTTGCTAAAGTAGCCACGCCCCAAACGCTCCACTTGCTACAGTAGCCACGCCTCAAACTCGCCACCTGCTGCAGTAGCCACGCAATGAACAATTAACTGGGTTAAGAGAATGTAGTTTAACCTAAGAAATCTTACATGCTTCACTGGAAACACTGGTAGAGTATTTTAAGATGATCTGTATATGACAATATGATAAAAAATAAACATGTTTGTATGTGTGTTTGCGTTTCAGGGCAGAAATCTGATTCCTTCAGCTGCTGGTAACTACAGGTTGAACTACACCGTTCTGATCAGTGACAAACCGTGTGTGTTGACCGTGTCAGAGGCGCAGCTGCTGTGTGACTGGCCAGACGTCACCGGCCAGCATAAAGTCACCGTGAGTGTGTCAGCGTTGTGCATTTCAATACAGATGTAATGATTCCCTTCTCTTCTTCTGTCTTACAGCGCTCTGCTCTTTCCCACGACTATCACACCGTCTCATTTGTGGCTCTTCTTCTCATTCATCTTTTTTCTTCTGCGTTTCAGTGCATGTTTCTCAGCATCAGATTACTGATGGGAGTTTCTGTCGCTGCTCTCTGGGGGTTTTGTGTTGTATTTATTTACACTGAGTTTGCAAAGACTCTGAGAAGCAGATCTGTATTTACATGTAGTCAGTTTCATCTTTAAATAGCTGTCTTTATTTGCTGAACATGAGTGTTCAATTATATTTTGTATGGCAGAGTTATTAAAACATCGCTCCCGATGTTTTTTCCCAAGCTGTCTGCTCTCTTTCTGCGTGAGACGAGCCTGAAGGGAGAACGACAGAGACGCTTTGACACACATGTTCGTCCTCGACCTATATATTATGACCCATATCGAAGCTGTGTGACAGCGAGAGACCGCCGTTTAGCTCGGTATCTTTACCGGTTTACTTATGAATAACACTTCACACAAGCCCGTCTGACCCCCATTAGCCCGTATTAGTCCACTTAAAATGATTGTCTTGGTTTCTTGCACCATAGTTTAGTTTTTCATGACCATTTTCCCACTTTCTTTCTGTTTACAATTAAAGTCACCATGAAATTACAGTTGACAGTTCTTGTTTTTTATGGAATATTGCAGTTTATTATAAATGATTTATCCGTGCACATCATTATTGTGCCTCGTAATCTTGAATAAGAATAACTTCCCCTTCCTCTTGCAGCATCTCTTCTCTTCTCTGATGATGAGGGCGGGGCAACATGTCACTCACATGAGATCCACCAATAGCAAACCACAACCATCCAATCAATTCCCCACGGACAAAAACAAGCCCTACATTTGTTCTTGTTCTAGAATCCGTTTCATATACGTCACAATAGGGAAGAAAAGACTAACACAACTTCCCTTTCATGCCGACTTTAAACAGGCTACTCTTTCGTATGTAAATGACCTCTGTCATGATTGGCTGACCTTTTTGCATATGAAATGAGGAGCTGTGCTGGACAATCATGTGTTCAACTTTTTTTGCGGTTTAGTTTTAATAACTACTCTTTGCGGACTTGTAAAGGACAAACTATATTATTACATAAGAAAAATAAAATTCCTGTTCTCCTTGCAGTGACCGCTTTGACACCTGTCAGTCATCATGACGTGCTCAGCGTGTGTATATGTGTGTGTTGCGCAGATCCTGGCCGGAGGTTTCCGCTACTCTCCAGGAACTCTGCAGATCTACTCGGACAGCCTGCTGACGCTTCCCGCCATCATCGGGATCGGGGGAGGAGGAGGCCTTCTTCTCCTCGTCATCATCATCATCCTCATCGCCTACAAGCGCAAGTCCCGTGACGCGGATCGAACGCTCAAACGACTGCAGCTACAGATGCACAACCTGGAGTCCAGAGTCGCCCTGGAGTGCAAAGAGGGTAAATCAGCCGTCATTTCAGCGCACACTTTCTTTTGCCTTTTTTTTTCTTTTGCTCTATCTTTCTTTTTGTGCTTTTTCTTTCACACTTTCTGTCATGCTTTTTTGTGCTTTCACACTTTTCTTTCATGCTTTTACACATTCTTTCACCCTTTCGCTCATTTGCGCTTTCCGGCTTCTACGCTTTCTTTCATACTTTTTTGCTTTTTCATGCTTGCTTTCACTTTCTTTCACGCTTTCTTTCACTTTCTTTCACGCTTTCATACTTTTTTGCTTTTTCATGCTTTCTTTCACTCTTTCTTTCGTGCTTTTTTGCACTTTCTTTTTCACTTTCTTTTTTTTGCTTTTGCTCTTTCTTTTTTCGTTTTTTTCACACTTTCATGCTTTCTTTCACACTTTCACTCTCACTCATTTGTGCTTTTTTCTACTCTTTCATACTTGCTTTTTGATGCTTTCACTCTTTTGTTTTCTTTGTCCTTTTTTATCTTTTGAGCATTTTCACACTTTCTTTTGCAATCTTTTATTATACTTTCTTTTGCTCTTTCACTCCTTTTGCTCACTTATTTGCTGTTACTTTCGTTTATTCATGCTTTCTTTCTTCTGCACTTCCTTTCACACTTTCTTTCATGTATTCTTTGGCTCTTTGTTCTTTTTTTGTTGGCTCTTTATCCGTTCTCTTTAGTTAATTAGTTTGTTCTCTCCATCTCATCACTCTCCTTCAATCTTTTTCAATTGGTTTTTCTAGTTTAATTTTATCTTTCTCTTCCGTTTGCTCGTCGCCGTCTCTCTGTTTCTCTTTCTGATTGGCTTTGTTTTCTCTGGTCTTCTGTTAGCGATGACCTCATGATGCACACATCATTTATCATACACACGCGCACTGAACGCCCGTCTCATTCCCTCCGCGGTCACAAGGGCGTGAGACGAGTCGCCCATTATCTGTCTCTGTCGGGCCCGAGGTGACGACCTTGTCTGTCTCCAGACTTGGAGAGAGGGATGAGGACAGGGAAGAGAGGATAAAAGAGATGGATAGCAGGAGGTGAGAGTGACAGGTCACTGATAAGTGATGAGACGTCCTCCAGGATGAATAAAAATAGGCGATAAATAACCACAACATCCAGATTGATTAGGCGAGTGACAGCCGCAGCAGACTGGATCGGAAGTACTTGCTTGACACAGAGATTCACCGTTTCTCTGACTCTCTGTTTCCAGCGTTTGCGGAGCTACAGACTGATATCCATGAGTTGACTCAGGATCTGGATGGAGCTGGAATTCCGTTCCTGGATTACCGCACTTATGCCATGAGAGTCCTTTTCCCTGGAATAGAGGACCATCCGGTGCTGAAGGAGATGGAGGTACGTGCTGACAGATTTAACCCAGGCTAATGTTAGACCAGAGGAGAACTAACCCCGGACTAAACTTGGTTTCTCCAAAGGTTTATTCTGCACTACTGTCACCTGAGGGAGTTTGGGTTTCTTGCCACTGTCGGCTTTGGCTTGCTTAGTTGGGGTTTAAAAGATTTGATAATGACACTATTGAATGATAACAAAACTTGAACCGTATTGAGCTGAATAATGGCAATATTGTCTTCTGTTGAGCTGCTTTACAGCTGAATTTAAGTTTGTTTTATAATTGATAAACTTTGCATTTTTTATTTGCAATTTTTTTTTATTATTGTTTTTGTTATTTACCCTAACCTATTTATTTATTTATTTATTTATTTATTTATTTAATATTATTTGTTTACATTAACCCATTTATCATTATTTATTAATTTTATTTATCCTAACCCATTTATTATTATTATTATTATTATTATTATTATTATTATTATTGTTGTTGTTGTTATTGTTATTATTGTTATTATTGTTATTGTTATTAGTTTATTTATTTACCTTAACCCAGGTATTATTATTTATATATTTATTTTATTTATCCTAACCAATTTATTGTTATTTGTATTTTTTTTATCTTAACCCATTTATTATTATTTTTTTATTATTATTTATTTACCATAACATATTTATTATTATTATTATTATTATTATTATTATTATTTTACCCATTTTTTTTATGGACAGTTATTGAACTGAAGTGAATCAACACTGAACTGAACTGAGCTCAATAGTGACATTATTGTCTTCTGCAGAGCTGCTTTACAGCTGAAATAAATTTTTTTCATACTTGATATATTTTGCAACATTATGCCTGTTTATTACCGTGAAGCGGTTTTGAAGCAATCTGTATGGTATAAATTGCTATATAAATAAATGTGACTTGAATAAACATTGATGTTGATGTTTTCTCGTCTCCATCTCTCTCAGGTGCCGGCGAATGTGGAGAAGGCTTTGACTCTGTTCGGGCAGCTCTTGAATAAGAAGCACTTCCTGCTGACGTTCATCCGGACGTTAGAGGCTCAGCGCTCGTTCTCCATGCGTGACCGCGGGAACGTGGCATCTCTCATCATGAGTGCCTTGCAGGGCGAGATGGAGTACGCCACCGGTGTCCTGAAACAGCTGCTGTCCGACCTCATCGACAAGAACCTGGAGAGCAAGAACCACCCCAAACTCCTGCTGCGAAGGTACGGCATCTTACTTCACACTCAAGTTCCCATGTGGTACCTGTTTGGTACATGGCGTTAATGGGCTTTGTGAGTTTGACTTATAGAGGTCAGATTTTTTCTCCCATCACTCATTCGCTCTCCATCCCCCCGTTTCCTGGCTTTGCCCTTTCGCGGCCGTCTATGGTTCATCCCTCTGTTTCTGTCAGATGATATTACACACCTGAACACACACACGTTCCCTGCGGAGCGCGAGCGTGAGGGAGGAGCGCTGCGGGAGATGAAGCTCCAGGAGACGTGACACGACCAGCAGAGATGTGATGAGAGATTGAGCGGGAGAGTCGGAGGAGTTTATGACTTTAGTCTAGAACATGGTGTATGTCAGTCTTTCATCAATATCACAAAAACAAATCAACGATTTCCGAAATGGCTTCAGTGTTTCATCTACAGTACCTACAGCTCTCACCATCTCACGTCCTTCACTTTGGCTTTATTTACCATGAAGGTACAAAGACTCCGTCTGGATCAATCTAACGATAGCATGTCACAGGACATTTTCCCCTAAAATTAAAAAAAAATATATATATTTTGCATAAAGAATTTTATACATAAAGAAATACATTTTAGGACCATTAATATTCTTTAGCATTGTAACATTATTTGTATGACAATTAAGCTCTTTTCATGCTGATTACAGTAGAAATTTGTGTGGTTTGTTTAATCAGTTAATTTACAAATATACAACAAATGCTATTTTGATGTATCTGTACCATTACAGTTATGAGAATTTGTATAATTGTCTTGAAAATACTGTTAGTATAGTAATTGTCATGAAAAAATGCAAAAAACCCAATGGTTCTTAATAGGCTCCATTTTCTTTAAACAAAATATATATTGTTTTTATAAAAAAAAAATATTTATTATTGTTTTGTTTGTTTTTATCATAAACCTAAATATTTATATTATTTATTTACCCTATCCCATTTATTATTATTTATTAATTTATTTATTTCATGTAACCATTTATTAATATTATTATTTGTTTATTTATTTCGCTTAACAATTTATGTTTGATTATTTGTTTACTCTATCCCATTTTTTATTATTATTATTTGTTTATTTTTATTTAGCTTAACTCATTTGTATTGTTATTATTTTCCTTAACTATTTTTATTATTATTTCTTTATTTATTTAGCTTAACCATTATTTATTTATTTATTTTGCTTAACAATTTATTATTTATTTGATTATTTATCCTATCCCATTTATTGTTGTTGTTGTTGTTATTATTATTATTATTATTATTATTATTATTATTATTATTATATTAAAATTGTTTATTATTATTATTATTAAAAAATATTATTATTATTTGTTTATTTATTTAGGTTAACCCATTTTTGTTGTTGTTATTATTATTATTATTATTATTTATTTTTTTTTTTTTTTGCTTAACCATTATTTATTTTGCTTAACAATTTATTATTATTTATTTATCCTATCCCATTTATTATCATTATTATTATTATTATTATTATTTATTTATTTAATTTGTTAAATGTTTATTATTATTATTTATTTATTTAGGTTAACCCATTTATTATTGTTGTTATTATTATTTTGCTTAACCATTTTATTATTATTTGTTTATTTATTTAGCTTAACCCATATTATTATTATTATTATTATTATTATTATTATTATTTGGAAAAGTAAATAATGACCAGGTCATATTCTTGAAATGTTTTGAGATTCATACCTAAGCCATATTCATGTGTGTCAACAATATCTCACTCTCGTCGTTGACACTGTCAGAAATGATCATTCTGTCGTACTGATCTCTCGTCTTCAGAGTGATTTTGTTGCACTGCAGCTTCTCAGTTTCTCTTCTTCTCTCTGACACGACAAACATCACCTAAATATGAAATAAATGTGAGCAGTCAAATCTCAATCTTTCATCCCTCTGGAAACATTTCCAGCACAATGTTCACAAACTCCTCACAGTCTGTGTTTCACGTTGAGCTCTCGTGCCTTATCATTCTCCTCTGCATCTGTCTTGGCATCAGAACGAGTGAATAATTCAGCAGAGATGGTAAAAACAAACATATTTCACCAGATTCCTCGTCTACGCCTCCTCTTGCACGCCGTGAGCAGATTAGCACTAATAAGGTCCGTTAATTACCAAGCCGTGTAATTAGCCTCATTCCGAGGGACTTTTTTCGGAGGGTTGTTATTGTACGCCAGGTTTCTGTTTAATGACAGAAGATACCGAATATTTTTAATTGGTTTTTTCTTAATGAAGTTTAGGGGTTTGCTTTGCGAGGGAAGAGAGCAGCGCTTTGGTTTGTTATTAATGCTAAATTATTAGCGTTTGTGCTTTGCGCTCGGGTCCTTTGAAGGTTTTTCCCCGAGCTGCGTTCACCGCTGCTGGTGGAATAATTCGGCCGCGGCACTTTGATGTCAAATGGGAGTTTAATACAACACCCCCCCCCCCAAAAAAAGATGTTGGTTATCAGAATGGCTGTTTTTCTTGTTGTGAGGCTTGGGAAATTGAGGAATGAAGAAGCCTTCAAAGCATCTCTCTGCTCTTAAAGGTTCCCTCAGGGACTCCGACGCCCAAGTAAATAAATCCTTGACATTTATTTTTTTTACTCTGTTTCCCCCTCAGGACTGAATCTGTGGCAGAGAAGATGCTAACAAACTGGTTTACTTTCCTCCTTTACAAGTTTCTTAAGGTAAGTGGAAGGAACTGGAATGAATGACTGTATTTCCGTGAATCTTGAGCGATGTTACTCACTATATAAAGATAGCTTAATCAGCTGAAGGTGGTTTGCTGCTCTTTTGCTGGTCGGTCTGGTCTGGTTTACAGGTTTCGGTCAATTGTCAGTCAGTCAGGCTGGGAAACCAACTAAAAAAGCCATCTTGTCAACAAAATTGATGACTGATTGTTGTTTTTAGTTTTAGATTGTTTTTAGTTGCCCTATTACTATACTACTTGAATTTTGAATGTACCAAACTCAAAGTACACATTATGATAATCATTAAATATATTTAGATACTGTTAAGATTTTTGGGAAAGAAATTAATACTTTTATTCATCAAGGACGCATTAAATTGATCAAACGTGACAGTAAATTTATGATGTTACAAAATATTTCTATTTCACATAAATGCTGTTATTTTGAACTTACTATTTATCAAAGATAATTATTCAGTTTCAACAAAATGGTTTTCAACCTTGATAATAATCATAAATGTTTCTTGAGCAGCAGATCATCATATTAGAATGATTTCTGAAGGATCATGTGACACTGAAGACTGGAGTAATGATGCTGAAAATTCAGCTTTGATCACAGCAATAAATTATAATTTAACATATATTCACATAGAAAACAGCTATTTTAAATTGTAGTAATATTTCATAATTTTACTGTATTTTTTATCAAATAAATGCAGCCTTGATAAGCAGAAAAGAAAAATACTTTTTTTTTTTTTTTTTGGCATGGTAAAATATTGTCCAAAGTAAAGGAAATTCTGAGCGCGTCCTGAGAGCAAATTAATAAATACAATGATTTTTGATTTCATATTTGAAGTCCAGACACATGCAGCCCACCGTCTGTACCAACATCATGTTGCTCTCGCTGTGACAACGTGGGTTTGTTTGTGGCTGCATATTGAGATTCAGATACAAGGCAAACAGATGTACTTTATCAGTCCCCCTGGGGAAGTTCCTTATTACAATCTTTAAAAACCTGCATTAATATAAAGCGCTTCCATAAACACACACTGGAGTGAGAGTCGTTGCGTCTATCAGACTCTTTGTGTGTGTGTGTGTGTGTGTGTGTGTGTCGTCTCCTGCTGCTCATTAACAGCTGTGTGTTTAATTATCCCCTGTGCTAATGAGCCCAGCGTGGCAGGACCAGCATATGGATGGGCCGAACCTTCATGCTACGGGTCCCAGTGAGGGACACAAGAGACAACAAACATCCAGCAGGAGTCACGGGCTGCTGTTTGTCGTTCAGTGTTTTCACCTGAGAGCGTGAGCTCTGCTGATTAAAGTTGTCTGAGTCTTATACAGTTTAATTACTTAGGGTAATTAGCCATGAGCTTTTTAAGACTGCTTGAAGTGGTGTTCATTTAAAGAGGAGCTACTCAGCTTTTTTCCATGTTCATCTCTCTTTAGTGTGTAATGTTTCTGTTTGAGCATGAAAAGCTCTGAAAAAGCACAAAGTGCTGGTTGAGTTAGTTAGTAGTGTGTTGAGACTCGCGGTTATGGTAAGGGGCGGGATATTTCCTAAACATGCTTGAAGCACTTGACCAATCACAACACACTGCTCCAGCCAACCAATCAGAGCACAGTGTGCTTTTCAGAAGGAGGGGCTTCATAGAGAAAGGAACTAAACAGAGCGTTACCAAAGTCCCTTTAAGACAAGTAATTTCACTCGGCGGCCATCTTTGAAACACCTCCCGGGCATGCAATTGCAGCTCCTATCTCTTTGAATGGGAAAACATCAAATTCACCAAAACTGTTCACCAAGCTGATAATCAAATTTCATATTTTTGAAATCACCAATGAAATCTGACAACAACTGTCTCAAATTTTGTTTCTAAACGCTCGAATCATGACACAAAATTGCAATTTTCAGCCTGGACAAAACGAATGCAGATGCGCAATCCTAAACGCGCGTCTCAGAACACTGACTGTTTCTATAGCAACTGCAGTGACACGATGACTTTACTAATCAACGATTGGCTCTTTCATTTAGAAGGCGGGGCTTATTCACCATATTGGGCGTTGCACTTTCTCCCATTCATAAGTAATTGGAGTGTATATATAAAGTCTTTGGCGTTACTGACAGACTGGGAAGAGAGGAGCTGCAACAATGGAGAATATGGGGAAAATGTGTTTTTTGAACATTCAAGCATGAAAACTGACTCTAGTAGAGCGCAAAAAACAAAATCAAGACTTTGTAAAAGGGCATAATATGGCCTCTTTAACATTAATAATGTGGCTTACTTTCAAACTGGTCTCCTGAACACGCCCCCCTTCTGCCATTGGTCAGTCAAAACAATAATCCCGCCTTCAAACGCTTACCATTAGTTGAATCAGCTGTGTCAAACAAACAAATTAATATTACACATTTTTCCCTCACATATTAAGCTGGAACACAAGAAGGTATTTAATTTTTTTTTTTTAAAAATCACATCACCTTTAAAAAAGTAAAATTTGATATGCTGTCTTTAAAGCCTAATGCACTGATCTTGTGGTGTGTTCTGCGTTCTCATTTGGGAACATTTGCGTCTGGCATCAGAGACAAACTCTCAGGAGACTGATAGAACGAAGATGATGATCAAATTAGTGAGACCGAGACGAGAAGAGCAGCAGTTGTGAATGATGAAAGCCAGAGAATGTGTGTAGGAGGAAGAGACTGAGTAAAACGGAGAGAGAGAGGCGTGTGATTGGCTGTTTGACACCTATCACGCTCTGAAGTGTTTCTCCAGCTCTCTCCTCCACAGTCATTAGCCTTCTATTAACCCTCCATCGCTCGTCTGTTCGCCTCGGGTCTGTTCACGCGCCCCGCCGCTCATTTCCACGTCTAAACAGCCGTTTTTACCCGGCTGACGCTCCTGGGAGTCACAGGATTCTGTGTTTTGTCTTATTTATTTTTGTAGGAGTTGCACATTAGCTCTTCAAGACATTAGAGTTTAAAACAAGCCGTTTGATTGTGTTTTTACTCTTGTTCAAGTGATCAATGAGTGTCAGTCCAGTTAAATCGATAATATTACTGAATGCTACTTTGCATGGGTTGTTTTAGAGTGAAATAGTAATAGTGGAATAATAATTAGGCCAACTATAAATATGCCAGAGAACAGAAACATCACTGATTCAGAAGTTATTGAACTATATAATGAAATAGATCAAATTAGGGATTTTTTGTTATTAGTGAGATAGTGGCTGGAGTAGATGTGCAACATTATATGACTCGCACTCATTTCATGGTGACATGAGGTGATTTTGAGAGCGGAGGAGTGCTGTGAAATGGGCAGAATGAGAGCAACAGGGACGAGTACAAATATATCCACAAGTGTCAATCATTGGGCAAAGTGGAGAAAATGACCACTATTGGCGAAATTGGAAGAATAGATGCTGCAGACACAGTTATCCAATGGTGGAAAACTTCCTCGATATTACAGTTATGGAGACACTTTAGTTATAACGACCCGCAGGACCAGAAATTGATGTCATTTTGGAACGCGTCCTCAGATTGTCCTGGTGTCCACATTTTTCAAGACTTTTTCCAAACCCCAATTTTTATATAAACTGGGCTCTGTTTGACATAGCCATGGAAAGTGCATTGGAAAAAAGCAAAGCTTTTTAGGCACATACAATTTTAAATATTTATGAATGAAGGAATCTCATGTTGTGTAAATTCCATGATGATCAGCCATTCGCTATTAATATTACTGCTGAGTGAAACTCAAAATGGTATGGTGCTTTTGCCAGGATGAAATGGAGTAACTGAAGGGAATTAATTTACCTCATGCGGTCCTGATTTCAAAGCAAAAGCATGAATTGCCTGGTTATAGCTCCTCCTAGAGTCAGACAGGTGTGCATGCATGAGTTATTTGGGTCTGTTTTGGGACTATTTTAGGAAAAGAAAATTTCTGTTATCTGACCCTTGAATATACAAGTGCTTCCCTTTGAGTGTGTGTCTTCATGTGTTATTCTGAGGTCCAATCTCACTCTCTATTATCTGTTGTGTGTGTTCAGGAGTGTGCAGGCGAGCCTCTCTTCATGCTGTATTGTGCTATAAAGCAGCAGATGGAAAAAGGGCCCATAGACGCCATCACCGGAGAGGCCAGATACTCCCTCAGTGAGGACAAACTCATCCGACAGCAGATCGACTACAAAACGCTGGTCAGTCCCGCTCAGTTCCTACTCAAAATAAGCAAGTAATGGTTCTGAATGCGTCGGAAGCTATGACAGAATCTTGTCATAGTTGTCTGTATTGCTTTTTATAAGTGTTAAAGTGCCTCTATTATGCTTTTTCGGATATCTTTCATGTAGTGTGTAATGCTGTTTGTGAAAGGTCTGCAAAGTTTCAAAGATCAGTAAAAAGTGATTCTGAACTGCCTGAGTCGTCAGTAATTCCAGTCTCACTTCCAGCTGATCCTATGTAGGTCTGTAACTAAATTGCATAATGCTCTTCATTGGCTGAGCACCGTCTACTTTGCCCCGCCCTCAAACACTGTAGTTGTAGCTGAGATTGGAATAGTTTGGTATGTGTTCATGTCGAGAAGACACTGTTTTCTGCTGACAAAGCAAATCCACTTTGATGAGATTGATTCGGTAAAACCGACGCCATCGGTACTGTTCGTATCACTGTAGCTGCGTCTCATTTCGAAGGCTGCGTCCTCCGGAGGTCACATTTGAAGGCTGCATACGTCATCGAGGCAGTCTCATTTAAGAAAAGTAACCGTTAGATTGCAAAGTAAGAAAGAAATTACAGTATTTTACACCTCACAAGGAATAACAGCCAGTTTTATTATGGTTACTTTTCTTAAATAAGACACCCTTGATGACGTATGCAGCCTTCAAATGCGACCTCTGGAGGACGCAGCCTTCGAAATGAGACGCAGCTATGTGTACCGAGTTGAGGAAGAGCTCAGATTCAGATATGATAATGAGCGTTTGGTTTCCGACCAATCACAACAGACTGGGCCATCTGACCAATCAGAGCAGAGCAGCTTTCAGAAAGGCAGAGTTTAGAGAGACTGAATCCTTTATCGAACCATTTCAGACACTGTGAGAAAAGAGCCGATGCTGCAATGTACAGTATATAATGAGAAAATTAGTGTTTTTTGACTTTGATTGCATGTAAACCTATTGTAGGAGACGCCAAAACAAAATTAGGAACCTTTAAAATAGCTTAATAGGGGTGCTTTAAACACTATAATTTTATTCAGCTTGTTTCAGATTTGTATTTAATACTCTGCTGTGTTTGCTGTGGTCTCAGACGCTGCACTGCATTAACCCAGAGAATGAGAACAGCGCGGAGGTCACCGTTAAATGCCTGAACTGCGACACCATCACACAGGTCAAAGAGAAACTGCTGGATGCCGTGTTTAAAGGCACTCCATACTCGCAGCGGCCGAAAGTCGGAGACATGGACCTTGGTATGAAAATGAGCGCTGGAAAATCAAGCTGGTTTATTGTAGTTAGAATGTGGTCTATCAACAAGTTGCTCAACCAGGTTGACTTTAACCCCACCAGCAAATGATCATGAATAACCAGCTAAATGTGTTGATTAGCTGTACATAGAATAATTTTTTTCTCGTGTGTTTCTCTGGTCAGAGTGGCGGCAGGGTCGCATGGCTCGCATCATTCTCCAGGACGAGGACGTCACCACTAAGATCGACAACGACTGGAAACGTCTCAACACACTGGCACACTATCAGGTAACCGCAGCGGCCTCTTCTGCCAGGTTACTATGGCAACACCTCTACACCCCGCTGCCCAGTAACCATGGCAACCCCTCAGCAGGTTACTTGGTAACAATTGAAGCATTTTAACACATAGCGCACGGTCAGGTAACCATAGCAACACTTCACAAAACATAACCACAAAAGCAGTGTTGATCAGTAGAGATGCACTGATATAGATATTAATAACTGATCATTATTCTTGTTATGGCTGATGACTGACATAAATATGTGTTCACAAAAACTCTAGATTTTAGATGTTCATCTTTACAAATGTATAAATTGAACAGAAGAATTTTACATTTTTATGTTGAGTAGGTAAACTTACAGTAGAGACATTGCTGATAAGTCACACGCTTAATCTCTCTCTCTCTCTCTCTCTCTCTAATAACTGCCTTAGTCTAGACAAATTAAAATAAAATTAAAAGTGTTGTTCATGTTTGTCTTTACAAAATCTCAGTTTTAAAATGTATTGGTCTGATATGATGAATCTAATTATAAGTCACAAAAAAGCTCTAGAATTTAGAATCTAGAATCTTTACAAGTTTACATGGAAGAATTTTACTTTTTCGTGTTTTCACTAGCTTGATCAGATTGATGCAGATATTGGCCAGTGTTGATTGTCTGATGTATTTGTGTCAGTAATAGACAGCATCAGTGTCAATCTGTCTCTCTCTCTGTTGTCTAGGTAACAGATGGGTCAGCGATCGCATTGGTCCCTAAACAAAACTCCGCCTACAACATCTCCAACTCCTCGACGTTCACCAAATCCCTCAGCAGATACGGTGAGAGAGTCTCTCTAGTGCAGTATAAAATCAGAGCACACTGCATCAAATACTGCATCCCACAGTGGACTAACCTGGTCTTACATAGACCTTATTCAGAGCAGTGCCATGAATTAGGGCTGTGAGGAATACACTTACCGTGTTTTCAAAGGCATCTGCTGGAAAATGCTGTATAAAGCTCCTAGATCACTTATCATTTTTCACAGCTCATATTTTCAGGAGTTTTTTGTCTACTGAAATTTCTCTGAAAGATATTTTGGATTGTTTCGTCAGCAGAACAATCCAAAAACACATGAAATAACAGTACAACCCACTGAAGAGATGTATGTCTATCCCTCACAGCCCTTTCAAACACATTTCTATTTAGTTTTAATTTTTTATTTCAGTTTTAGGCATTTTAATACTTCAACTTAAACTTATTTACTACGGGGCTGTTGAATGCTTGAATCTGATTGGTTGACGAACGTTCTAAGGTGTGCAATTATCTTCAGGGAAACGCACGGCTAAAGTAGTTCCAGCAGGTCTTGACCGCATTACAGTGCCATATCACTTCTCCGAATGATTTCAGTTATTTCAAATGTCTTACAGCCGACAACAGCAGAAGAACCAAAACCCACAACGACACTGACCTAGCAAATAAATATAGTAAACAATAGGATAAAAACGACAAATTTTTTTTTTGCCACAAAATTACATTTCATTACGTACGGAAGCACATACTCTTTCTCCCACTCAAACACACACACACACACACAGTGCAGACACACACTCGCACAGAAACGTGTTAGCACTGCTCTGATGATTTTATCAGTAAAATAGTTTAGCAACTTAAAAGCTACATGACATTTCTCACTAGTGAGGTAATAACAGTGCTGTTCTTGAGTAGATGAACTTACAGTAGAGACATTGCTGATGATTCACACACGCTTAATCTCTCTCTCTCTCTCTCTCTCCTGTCTCTCTCTCTCTCTCTCTCTCTCCTCTCGCTCTGTCTCTCTCGCTCTGTCTCTCTCTCGCTCTGTCTCTCTCTCTCTTCTCTCTCTCTCTGTCTCTCTCTCTCTGTCTCTCTCGCTCTCTCTCTCTGTCTCTCTCTCTCTCTCTCTCTCTCTCTCTGTCTCTCTCTCTCTCTCTCTCTTCTCTCTCTCTCTCTGTCTCTCTCGCTCTCGCTCTCTCTCTCTC